>CAAKHG010014569.1:0-16354 GCA_901007715.1 Dactylopterus volitans
ATTCTTAAAAATGTCATGTTGCAAGACTTTATGACAGATAGAGTGATGCACATCAAACAATTCACAGAAACATTGCAGTGAGATGGACAAAGTCTAGCACCTAGGGCCTATGGTGGGGGGGAGGGGGGGGTCAGGGAGGCGTGTGTGTGTGTGGAAGGAGGTGGGGGGTGGGGCGGGAGGTGTAAAGGGGTGGTCCTTCATTAAAACAAAACATTGTGTTCAGTCAACAAACCAGCGATAAGATTGGTCTGCGATTGTCTTGCATAAAAAAAAAATCTAAAAAAAAAAAAAAGTGTCAACAAAAAAAGGGGGTAGGAGAGCTTCCTGTTTAATTTGTTACACCGAAAGCTGGAAAACAAACCCATGCCAATCTCAACCGTGCCAAAAAAAAAAAAAAATGGGTCAGACTGTAAATCTAATTGACTGTTCCATGTACTGTAAGGATATATACAGAGAGAAAGGGGAGAAGGAAGAGGAGGTGGGGGAAGAAAAACAAAAAACAAAAAACAAAAAAAAACAAGGTGAGAAGCACAAGTTCAGTGACATTTATCTGCAAACTGTTGCCTTACAACAGAACAACAAACAAAGCCCAGAAGAAATTTCTGGCATATTAAACTGCCTGTTCCATCTTCAAAAACGGGGAGCAGTTGAGGCTCCATCTCAATAGTTAAGCATGTTATGCACAATCTCAGGTACCCCGGCACAAATAAACCATAATGCTCTGCCATCTGTCTTTTTAAAAGTGATATTGTACAAAAATAACATGCACATTTTGTCAAAACATTTTGCTACTTTTTTTTTTGCGTATTAAAATCCACCACCATCATAATTACATACAGAAAAAAGTGTTCTCAGTTTGCAAATTTGGCAGAATTTGTATCTGTTTATTTGTTAATTGAACCTCAATTCAGTTTCACAGCTGAGACAATGTTGAAAAAGATGGATATTTCATGTCCTCTATCGTATATATATTAATATACATGTATAAATGTACTATGAATTAAATTAACAATTGTCAGGAGTGTGACCACAATGTTAGTTGCCGCTCGGTCGCGGCGTTTTCACCCACCCTTGAGCACTAAATAACACACAAGCACAGAGATTGACAGAAAAAGGACAAAATGATCACCGATAGGATTTTTTTTTTCTTCTTTTAAATGCTCTAATAAATTCAGCTAAGAGAAAGACAGACTTAAATGCAGACCTTTACCATTTCTCCAAGGTCCCCAAACATGAGTGAGACCATGATGTAGTTTTGACTTGTGATAATTAATTTTCGCTCCGATTAACGAGGCCGCCGCCGCTCCAGCTACAAGCAGCGAGCGCGTTCATCTACCCAATAATCACGCCGCTCGGAGCAGGTCAAGGCAGGGGCAGAGAGTTTCAAGCTTTCAACCAAAAAAACGGGCGCGGGAGGGGGGGAGGGCCCCCCTACCGACGCCGCCGCAGCCAGAGCTCCGCACCGATGCTTCCCACGGGTTTCCAACCAGTTGGCATTGTGATAGGCACATCTGTTGGACTTGGTATTGCTTGGACAGATTCAGGATGAAGAGATTTGGAGGGGGCTGGGGGGTGGGGGTGTGGGACCAGGGTGAGAAGATACAAGAATCACTCTTGGACAAGCTTGTAGAGAGTCGCTGTTCAAAAAAAAAAACAAAAAACAAAAAAACCCCAAAGATTAAAAAAACAAAAAACAAAAAAAAAAGGGCGGGGAAGGAAAAAAAAGATCGTCGCAGATTCAGTACCTTAACAGAAAATCAATACCTCAACCTGCAAAGACTGAAAACGTGTTATCACACCATCAGAAAGGTACGAGTCTAGCTGAACAGCCACGGCCCATGCCTGCTCTCCGAGCCCCTGCCGCGCACACGAGGGGGAGGGATAAATAAAATGAGTAGGTAACAGTTGAGAAACAATCAGAAAAGGCAACACTGCTGGTTCTGTTGGAGCTTTCCTCACTTTGCCTACCTTTCCATTTGGGGGGATTTTACAATGTAGTTGTCGTTACAAATTAGCAAGTTAGCAGTCCACCCTAGTGCTTCCCTCCTTCAGACCCCCTTTTGCTTTCTAAACCTCTGTCTCGCTGCTACTCGTGGTTGGAATCTAGAACTCGGCAAACTCCTTTGCACACTTCTCTGTGAAGGAGACTCGGATCTCCTCTTCCTCGTAGTCGTCAAAGTTGCTTGTGTCGCCGGGGCCTTTGCACTTGGGAATAAAGGGAGCTTCCACCTGGAACACACGGGATAATCAAATCATCAGTCAGAAGGACAATCACCTTATTTTCCATGACAACAACAGAGGGTGCACCGGGGTCTCACAAAAACCGCAAGGAGTGTGTTGGTTCAACGGCCCCGTTTGTGAATACAAAGCGAGACAACTGCAGTGTTCAGCGGCATTAGCGTTACTGCTAGCTAAAGTTTTACGCAGCTGACCAAAAAGGAGGGAGCGGGACGGATCACCGCTTTACGGTCGCATTCGCCACCCAACAAAACCCAAACACACATGCGGGATGATGAGAGCGGCCATGCAGTCGATTCAGCTAAGACTTCATTTAAAATCAGTGTTCACAGAGTAACTGGCAGTCTGGCGGGAGCTGCCGTCTCTGCTGCCACGGCAGCCCCGGTCGGCGGCCGCCACGGCAGCCGTGCTCGACTGTGCTTTAACGCGCTCGAATACAAGATACAGCTGGTCTCATTTGCAAGATTCTCCGTTTCTGCTGTCAGATATCAGAACGAGCATGAAATATTGTCTTATGGCCCGGCAGCAAGTGGGGATAAAATCTTTACTTTAGAATTCTCACAAAGTCGATACGAACGCAGGCTGCTGAGAGCAGCGATTACGTGTGATCAGCTACGCCGACGGTTAAAATGATCGATCACACAGAAAGCTGAAAGCCTCTCGACTAGCTGACCGGACGTTCTGGTCGGAGGAAACAAACTTGGGGAAAGTGTGAAGCCCCATATAACGCGAACGGAGCGTCGAACCCACCGCCTGCGCCTTTAACGAGGGGCTGACATCGCATTGTGTCCCGGCCCAAAACAGCGTACTAAAAACACTTATAAACAGACTCACCTCTAGTTAACAAAATGTGAGCAGAATTGACTGAGTAATATTTTTAGCATTTAAATATCTTAGAATAATATTTACTCTTCCAATGACGCGCTGTCATTTGTTTCCCCCCCCGACTCGTCTCAAGCATATGAAATTCAGCCTGACAAACAAATATGAGCTGGTTGCACCGATTTGCATCACATGCTGGTACATAAAGCCACGTTTATGCCAAAACTAAGGACAGTTTTGGCCATTTCTGTTGACAAAAATCAAAACATTCAAGACTGCTCTATGCAACATTCACCGCAGGATTTAGATCTGGAGATGCTATAAACAAAAAAGTGTGTAGATACTTAAATGTAGGGTCGTCGGCGTGAACACAATCTAGAGACCTTAGCGGGTTGATTATTTTTTAATGCCAATTAATCACATGACCATGTTTGACCCCAACTTACTGCTGTTACCCCAGCACAGATGGTAACTAGCTGAATAATTTAAGAGCGCGTCAAACGTGAGTAACACAATGAGCGAGGCGGCGGCGGCGTCTGGTGCGCTGAAAAACCAAGCGCAGTTGGAAGGAGCTCGCAGGTGAAAGTCTGAATGGTGACAAGAGTGTGGACACATGTGGTGGTGATAAACTGTCTATCAAGCGAAGGACGCCAAGTCTTTAGTGTCATCTTCAGGAAAAGCGTGTTTTCGCTGACGTTAGGAAACAACAAAAGATAGAAAAAAAAACGGGAAGGGGTCAAGTGGTGTTTGCCAAATGCCGCCATCGCTAAATGAAGGTCCACAAGCTGGCAGGCCCATCAGCCTAGCTGAGGAGCAGGCGCTTCCCTGTCCGGACCACCACAGGTGACCATCAGACAAGCCACCTGCCGGGTGGACCATTTTTTGCAAGAATTCAAGAACTCTACGACAATGCAAAGGCTATGAAACCAAAGCAGCTGGGCCAAAGTACGCGCAGGACGTCAGAAAGTAACCATGACAACCTACGTGCAAGCGCAGCGCTCAGCGATGACAAATGGCAACTTCATTGCGCAATCTTAGCCGACTTGAAAATCAAGCTGAGATGTTATAATAAAGTTAAAGTGTTTCGTCTGAGCAGTTTATCCAGTATTTCTTTATTCAAACGCCACACGTATTTGGCTTTTTCCTCCCACCCTCAACTACAAGTAAATCCTAGTATTTTAAAATAGAGATTAATAATGATTAATCACAGCGCATTACTGTGATGAACACCTACAGATTGACAGCATGACTAAAAAGTGAGTGTCATTTTATATCAAAGAAATCTTTTTCGCCATCACAGTAAACTGGGACTTAAACAAGTTATCCGAGGTTAGATTTGTTTCCTTTAACCTAAAATGGAAGATTGCAGAACCAGACTTCAGACATTTCCGCCGACCAAAGTCTCATTTTTCCAGCCGTCTTTGTCAGCATTATTTCACTTCAATGCAAGTAGAAAGCGTCCCTCCAATTTGAAAAAGGGACTTCAGTTCCTACACATTTGTGCTGACTAAAGGCGGCCATCTTACCTTCCTCTGGTAGATGGCGATCCAATCAGTGGTGGCGAACCATTTGTGGCCCTTGATATCATTGACTCCGTTCCTGAGGTTGCCGAAGCGCTTGGTCAGGTCCACCTGCAGCAGGTTTCTCAACAGATCCTTCAGGTCTGAACTGAAGTGGGAGGGAAAGCGAACCTGCAAACAGACACAGCGGGGACCATTCCTGTAATCGAGCCTCGTGCCACACTTTTTACACCGCCGACCCCTCCTACAACTGCGGCTTGGGCAGCCCGGCGTTGATGCTACTTTTGTCCAGCTGAATACTTGCTTTGCAGTTCGCCGCTCGCAAAATTCACAGCTGACGCCGACGCTCGTGATATTCTACGAGCGGCTGTGTGACGCTGAACTCCGACGTGACCTGTCTGGTTGTGACACATCTGCTGGCTCGCACAGGCGTGTCCTGACCCCTCCCGTTGCATCGCTTGTCGCTACTATTTTGCTTTTCTCACCACTGCGGAGCTAGAACCTCGGGACGACCTTTCATCAAAAGCAAGAGATGACGGCCATTTAGGAGGCTAAAACTGGCCATAATGCTGGCGAAAAAAATAAGCAGGGGGTCCCTGTTGATTTCCAGTGATCTGATGGACACTAACAGAAACGCTAACATGATATGTTGGGATATAAATGTGTATCAATTTGTGTGAGTGATGATGTGATTATCCTGTAATATATACCGTTTTAATTACGCCAGGAAGGATCCACGTTTCCAGTTACCAAATACTTCCACACCAACGGAAATACATGGGTCATTTGTAAATTAAAAAAAAAAAAAGTGATTTTGGATGAAATGTAGTGATTTTTCAAAATTTGTTACTGAATTTATTTAAAAGCCCATCATGGATTGAAAATATTAATCACTCTGGGGTTGTATTAAATCACTCAATGTTACATCCTTTAAAGTAAAGTACAAAGAAAAAGTACTGATTAACATTAAAATATTGACAAAGTCAGAAACAAAATTTTAAAAGCGAGGTATTTTCATATTGTTTAAAATCAATAAAACCAAAGCTAAAGTTTCTTGGGGAACAGCAACTAAATATTGAGAGCAAAGGTACTCTTGGATTTAAATTAAACTTTCATTTACACTTCAGCTGCAAGTGTTTCAAATAATCACTGTCGTCTTTTTGATATAATCAGTGATGTTAATACCAACACCAATTGTGTTATTAGTTGAGGAAAACAGCTGTGGAATTAATAATTCACAACTCGGATGAGGGACGTTTTAAAAAAAAAAAAAAGCTTCTTTAAGTTACCCACAATAAACTCACCTTCCCTGATACAATCTTCTCATAAATCTGAATAGGCTGGTCTGCAAAGAAGGGGGGGTAACCAGCAGCCATCTCGTATATCAGCACTCCCAGAGCCCACCAATCTACTGCTTTATTGTAACCCTGGAAAATACAAAGATACAAATATTTCCTCAAAAACAAACGTTCACACGAGAATGCTAAAATTTGCAATCCAGCAATTATCCTCAACCAGGTGTCACATTCATCCTGTTCGGGGCTCATCCTTTACCTTACTGAGGATGATCTCTGGTGCCAGGTACTCGGGGGTCCCGCAAAGTGTCCAGGTTCGGCCCTTCACCCTTTTCGCAAATCCGAAATCTGTAACCTAAAGAACAATGCACACCTCTGAGTACCGCCAAGACGTTGTAAGAGCAGAGTTTAACCAGCCAACTCTTAATTTGTTGACAGCTAAAAATAAATAAATGAAGCAAACATGTGACGCTTGCCTGGATGTAACCTTGCTGGTCGATAAGCAGGTTCTCCGGCTTCAGATCTCTGTAGATGAGATCCAGCGAGTGAAGGTATTCAAAGGTCAGTACAATCTGGGCTGCGTAGAAGCGGGCATGTGGTTCACTGCAAAATAGACCAGCCACAATATTTAAAGTCAGCCAGGAGACAGTGGACAGATTTCGGCGGGGCGTTAACTAAAAAAGGCAACTCACCTGAATCTACCGATTCTCCTTAAGTGTGAGAACATTTCACCTCCGGGCACATACTCCATTATCATATACAGATTACTGTTGTCCTATTGGGAGATGAGCAGAGTCTTACCATGACGTGCAAAACACACGCACACAGACGCACCCTAAAATCAGGGGAACAGGCTTAGAAAGTAGAGTTTTCAGGGCGTACCTTAAAAGAGTGCTCCAGTCGCACAAGAAAAGGAAAGCTAACAGCTTGCAGGATACGTTTCTCATTCAATGTGTGTTCTATCTGCTTCAGCTTCACTACCTGGGAAGCATCAGGACAGGGAAAAAAAAAAAAACAGCTCAGCAGGCATATTAAAAAAGGCACAAATAAGCACATTTTCAATGATGGCAATTTTGGGGACATCGGACTGCCTCGTCGTTCGTTCAGAGAATCAGAATGCCGAAATAATTTCCCAGGAATTTTACGAGAACAGCTCATTCAAGAAAGATTTGATGTGGAGCATCCACATGTTGTCAATTTTATGCAGCATGATAAAAACCAAAATCAGTCTATCCCTTGTATTCAACTCCTGCTTGTACACTGCATCGCTACCGTTCTCCAAACACACACATTTCTACATGACAGACATGTTTACAACGTCAGAAGTACAAACTGCAGTGCCCAAGCCATGCATTCACACGTACTTATAGAGTAATACTGTACTGTACCTTCTGTTTGTCAAGTATTTTCATGGCAAAATGCTGGCCCGTCTCTTTGTGTTTAACCAGCATGACTCTGCCAAACGAACCAGTGCCTAAGGTCTTCAAACGCTCAAAGTGGTCCAATGCCGCAGTTTGCTGAGGGGTGGCGGAGAAAAAAAAGGTCATCAATTGCAAGCAACACACTAGAAAAAAGGCAAACCTCAATTAACAATTCATCAGCCCAGCAGAGGGTGCACTACCACTAAAATAAAAGGCAAGTCTTCATGGGTGGGACTATTTCCATGAGCCTGCCTGACTCGGCAAGCAAAGGAAAACAGGGAAATTTACTACAAATGATTACACAAGGGTGTCTTAACTTACACAAATAAAGACAGAACGCGCAGAATAAGAACAACACTGTGAAGCTGTAACAGCGACAGAATGATGAATCAGCAATGCTTCGAAGACAATTACACTTCTCACCTGTGCTGGATTCTCCCATTTCTTGAGGAAATCTTCTTTGGCTTTGGCAAGAAACTCCTTCACTGTATTGAGAAACAAAAACAGAAAATGTTTCAGTTAATTTGTTATTGAATAAAAACAACAACAAAAAAAAACAGCATTTAGTTCAATATTTCCCAGAGACTTCAACATTGGAGTTTAAAAGGGATACTAATTAGGTGCCTATTTACATCTGTATGTCTATGCAGTCACCTGATGGCAGTCTGGATTTATTTGTCTTTGCACTTTGGACCAAATTCTCATTGTGATTTTAAATAAGAAGCTAAAGATTATCCAAACATGCGATTCTAAGTAACAATGCGCAAGTTTGTGCATTGAAAACTATTTTTGGGCAATCAATGGAGGAGAAACGCCACAAAAGTAGTGAATATCCCACTACTCTAACAGGTACAGGGGATGGCGCCCTCCCGCCCACGCTCAAGAATGCTGAAGAACTTAACAGGTTATAAAGCGGGCGATGATATACATCGGCCCGCTGTCGGATGGCTTCCTCACAAAGCCACAGCCTTGCGGGTGAGTGACAAAGAGAAATCCACTCACATGACACCTGAGCTAGTTTCCCCAATCATGTGGCATAGTTAAAAATCAGAGTGGCTCCGTGATCTGATGACAAAGCTGAACTTGTGAACCGTAAATCTAAATGTTCTGTTCAGAGAGGATCACGCACAGGACATCACCTCATCAACCCCAGCATGAGGATTTTGGGATATTGCTCTGTGGCAGGACCCGGGGTGGCGGGAGGGGGCGGGGGTGCTAACTCGGTGACTGCAGGAACACGGAGGCCTTTGGGTTTTCACTAGAGACACCCATCTCCAGGAGTGGACTTAGTGATCCTTACACTGAGTCAGGGTTTCTCCATTTATGAGCGCACTACTGCCAAGCAATAAATACATCTGTACCCTGAGTGCATTCAGTGCTACAATGCATTCCACCCGCAATCCATTTGAGGAGGGGGCGGGGGGGAAGTTAATGACATGGCAGCGCAAAAAGCACACATACAAAACGGCGCACGCATGCTCATACATGCCATTATTGACTGACAGGCCAGTCAATGGACAGATTTTTGACAGTGTGGCACACTGTCATATGCAGAAGTGCATTTTTCTTGCCCTTATCTTTATGGGGTTAATCACAACGCTGTGTGGGAACATGTAGATAACCAGTCCTTCCTCATTCCTCCTTACTATCCCTGTACCAGTTTTAAGGGCACTAGCAGCCTTAGCAGCAGAGGGAGAACATCTATTTATACTGCTAGCCAGATGTTCAAGGGTGTAAACATGCAAACGCAATGATTTAAATTCATAGTATTGCGGAGCTATTACAGTGAACAAAGAATATCAGGCAACACCACAGAAAATGCTGGGTTTTCTAGAATATGAGAGTGTCTTTAGAGTTTAAGTGTTACTTACACTTATTTATAAACTACTCTGAAAACATAAACCACATTAAACCGTTGGATCAGGATTAGGCCAAGGTGTCTATGCAAAACAACAGCATGCAGCACGGTTTGCATACAGCCAGCCAGCAGCCAATAGTGAAAGTGCATCCTCTAACTTTCTTATGTGAACATTCAGGTCCAGTGGCTATTAAGGAGATACATTTAAATAATAAAAATTATTAATGTTGTGAATTGGTGACAAACAAGAAGCAACTTTCTGCAAAGCAATTGTTCATGAAAACATTTGTACAAATCACACACACGTGTGTGTGCGCGTGCGCACACACACACACACGAAAGCCTAATCCTGATGTAGCTAATGTGATTTCCTGCAAATTCTCCGAAGACCACAAGCTCCAACAATAGGATGGGAGAAAGCCAGCAAAAACGGCAAAGACCAAAGATTGCATAAACATGTCGAGGGCACTGTTGCTCCCACAGAGCGATGGAAGCAGACCGGTCACCAGGGAGAAAACATTCCCTGCGAACGGTTGCTCAACATCTACTTGCTCGTAAAAACAAAACTGAGCTATTATCGTCATAATAACTCAGAGCTGCTCAGGGGAAAGATGCTGGTGCACAACTAGTGGCGTGGCCAGTTAATCAAAAGCAATCAACTGGGATACGACAGCCTCTTTTTGTTACCATGGGGGTTGCAGGTGGAGAGCTTAAGTTCAACACCCTTACTTTTTGTAACTCCAAAATTCCTTACCATCTGGGATGACTATGGGTACCTCGGCTGCAGCAGCATCTGCCGAACGCGAACCTGACTCGCTAGAGCGTGAGGATGACTCCCTCTTCCCTGCATGCCTCCTGGAGCTCTTTCTGTCACACATTAGCCCTTCAAGGTCTCCCCTGTTCTTCTTCCTTGGTCTCTTCCTTAAAGCCACTGACTCATGACCTATCCTCTCTCTCTGAATGTGCTCTAGTCGGATCAGCGGCCCCGCTCATCCGCAGGAAAAAAGTGTCCTTGTCAGCAGGGCGTCTTCAGTCTCTCCTGTCTCTTTCCTGGGGAACAAGTTTAGAAATTACCATCCAGCTCCAGTGTGCAGCCACACAGCATGGAGAGCAGCCCTGCTCCTGTTACATTCACACAGATCAATTGGACCCTTGCATGGTTTGTATCAATATTTATTCTGTACACGAAGTACTCTCTGCCATTCCCCCTCATGTCAAAAACACATACACACACGCACGCGCGCGCACACACGCACGCAAGCACACACGCGTGCATACACACAGGATATATATTGATCTTAACAAGGGCATGATCACCAGGGGGAGGGGCATAAAAAAAAGTGGCTGGTATATTTATCCAACCCAGAGAGGAAGTTTGAGGGAAAACTGGGCCTAGGATATCAGAATATCAGACCCTCGAGACAAACCAGACACATGCAGATGCAAGTGGAACTTTCCCCACTTAGCAGAACCAATCAGATTTCACATCTCTGATTTAAAAAAAAAAAAAAAAAAAACTTTACAAACTAATCTGGGTGTTTTCAAAAACAGAAAAGTGTCTCTCTCAGGAGACACTAGCAAAGCGGGAGCACGCCAACCTCAGCCAAACTTTCTCTCCCAGCCCAAATGTACCAGAGAGTCGGTGTAGTGCCAGTGCTGGATTGATCATCCAAAATCAATCCTACATCTCTCCCCTGGGCCTCGGTGGCCCACTCTGACGCAGGAACAGAGGGGTTATATTAGGGCGAGCTGACCGACATTTAACTGTGAAGCGCGCCAAATCAGGTCGAAGTCTACATCGGGCCTTGTTCCGATAGCATAGAGTCCCATGAGGTGTAAAAGTAACCGGGCAGTGGGAAAACAGCGCTGTGTGTAAACTCACAAGTGTGTAAGTTGTGATGAATCAATGACAGTCGAATGAGCGCTGCCAGCGGACGATTACTGTAATCTGTGGCACAGCCCCATACAAAACTACCGATGGGAAGTCACGTTATTTCATATCATTTGTAAATATGGAATTGGTTACTTCAAAAAAAAAAAAAAAAAAAAAAAAAGGTATCACGTGAAGGTTCTGACCACAAGCAGTGCTCCAGAGACGTTCAGCCTGAGTGAGCCCGGTTGTCGTTTGTCTCCTGCACATGCATGCGGACGTTCATTATGGCAAGCACAAAAAATTTGATCCTTGGATGCAACTTCCCACACACAAGTACAGACAGGATGGCGGACCTCTGCAAGCGCATGTGCAGAATGCCGAAAACGTGTGTGCCTCTGATGTATTGTCCGCGCTTCATGCCTGCACCTATTGGACGTTGAGACGTCACTAATGTAAAAACACGTACGTCACGTTCAGGTTTTAAGCTGGGCTACAAGTCAGGACGGCCGATACAATCTGACCGGGTGGTTATGAAACTGAAGGGAAAAATTGACCTGGGATGGAGCGAGGCCACGTGCAAGCGTCCTGCTAACGGAAACGAAACACTGCTGGAACGGCTTCGTCCATTGGTGAGGCTGCGGAAGCTTGATAGTGCGAGCTGATCGGCGGAGCTGATGCGGTCTGAGCAGGACACTAGAGTCAGCCGCAGTCTGCCAGCCCCAGCAGACATGAGGGGTCTGCTGAGACTCCAGGATTCACTCGTGTGGGAATTCTGAGAGGTTTTTTTTACACGCCTGAGAACGTGAGTCCATGTCAGTATATTTAGAGTTCGGGTGAACCGCACCTGACGTGTGTGTGTGTGCTGCACCTGTCTTCCTGATGTTGATTTACTGCAAGGATGCTGCTTTAGACTTCCGTTTGTTTTGTTGGCTATTTGCAATGCTGAGAAACACGTTTGACGCGCTCCTCCTTCTGTCACGACCATAGTTTAGGATAACAGGACATTTTTCAGTGAATTTTCATTATGGATCATTACAGATATCCAACGTTTTAAGTGTAGCAAGTGGCCACATTGTGATTAAAAGTAAATCAAGTGAAGAAATCGGGAAATTTTGATGCATCGAGGATCATAGATAATCCCTTCATCATGGCATCGGGGCCTTCAAAATCAAATCAAATCGTGAGGTGCCTCGAGATTCCCGCCCCAACACTCACACACAGGTATGATGCCATACACACTTCCTACCAACGGCTTCACACTACTCCGCTGCTCAGCAAGAGGTGATAATGCATCAAGATGCGAAATAAAAGCCTATAAATAATGCAATATTTTAAGGCTATATTGGGTCAAATTATATTTATAACCTCAAGTATGATGATTCTAGAAGTCGTTGTACATGATACTAGGAAGACTGAAGCTGCTAACTACAACAGGAACATCATTACGCTGTTATTTCATTCCAACACATCTAGATTCTCGAGGTTTTCAGTGTCCTGCCTAAGCTAATGATCAACAAACATTATTAGCCAATGATTGTTTGTTTTGTCTACTATTGTTATAAACACACAAAAAATATCTTCCTCAATTTCAGTGTCAAATTTCTTTTTACTTGCGTAATCAAGGTTTGATAAGATACGGTTCGGCACTGCAGTCTCCTCTGGTTTAACTGTTGCTCTGAAAAAGGTGATTCCAGCAGCAGCGCTTGTAAATGCAACAGTAACTTCGCCAACACGCAGCACCGAGATCACCGTCGGTCTGCTTCTCACTGTCTGCAGAGGCTGCAGTGTGCACTTTTAGTTCATCAAGTGTGGTTCAAATACATGCATATTACGTCGATTACATTGATTAATTATTTGTCAGAGGTTTCACCACTCCGCCCATATGTGCTTTACATTTCTCCCCATCTCTTTATATTTAGTGGAACAGTTAGATGACTTTTAAAACGTCAAAATCGTTTTAAGCTTCATTCCTGGTAGCAAATTGTCACAGCATCCAAACATGGTCAAGAGGAGGAGGAGCTGTGGGGAAGATTCAGCTAATACAACATGAACCATTAAAATTGATGCAGGCTTGACGGCCATATTTTTTTTTTTCATCTGGTTGGGTCATTATAAAACATTTGATGGGAAGAATCCAAGAGAAACTAAAACTTCCTCCTGTGGTTACTTAACCACTCAGCTTTTCCCTTCTTGCCACAGGATTTCACATCTCCGAATTATTCACGGGCCGAATATCAGTTTTCTATCGTGCCATTTTAGTGCCTTAAACCTATCCGAGGCAGCTGATTGGCATTTCGACAACAAGGTCCACTTGTAATCAGCGCAGGCTTATGACAAAGCCCCTTTAACTGGACACAGAAAGGGATGAGCATTCGAAACGCAGACCTGCCCATGTTACGCAAACCAGCTGTGTGCAGAGCAGGAGCGGGACATGAACCGCAGATATTTATAGATTTAGGGAGTTGCACTGTGGGTGCCACTTCATTACGTGCCCAGTTCAAAAACACGCAGGATTCAACATGACCACCTCTTGTGTCATATAACCAGCTGAGAGGACAGTTTGCTCAGATATTCGAGGAGGGAGGTTAAGTACTGCCAAACATCTCAGAATAATCAAAAAACTGATTAAGTGAGATAAACTTGCCGTGTCACAACCCGCAAGTAGGACAATGACATAACAAACAAAAGGTATGCGTGCATGGATGGATGTTTGTTATTACAGTGTTTAACACTCAAGGCCGACAGTGATACGCTGTGTATGATGGTGCTGAACAGACACTTCCAATGCAGAGAATGCCCTCCTTTGAAATGTCAGCACAAAACAATAAGCCGCTGTGCATGTGTGTTTGTATGCATGCATGCGTGCGTGCGCGCGCACATTTTGAGTGCTGCCCAGCAAAGGTACCGGCAAAACCTATAAGCAAGTGACGAATAAATGTCTAAACCACTAGACAGCGACATCGCTCCTAAAAGGTTAAGCGCGGATCTTGATCAACTCCTATCGGCTGGCTGCTCTATTGGTCATAAATCTCACCACCACCTCCACGTTAGGGGATGGGACTGGGTCCGAACTAAAATGGTCAAAGTATTTGTCGCATACACATTTCTCGCCCAAAAGATAAGTTTCTGAATTTTTCGAACAGTTCTTATGACGCCCTTGCATCTTCAGCGTTTTATTCTTCTGATAATTTGCCATTAATTAGTGACTTTATGCTTAAAAAAAGGTGTACAATCATGATTAACAGCTGCTCTGAGTGAAATACTGGAAGTCACAGAGGCATACACAGACTCCTGCTTAACAACTGTGAATAATTAAGTCGAAAGGGCTTGTAATGCTGACTTTCTATAACCATTTCAAACCATAAAAATGACTTGCTCAGCTGTAAAACAATCACTTGGGATTGAGTTAGGTGGGACCTCAATACAGTGGCCTGGTTTCATGATTGCTACTGCACAGACTCTAAATGATGTCACCATAGCAAGATGCCAGCATCTTTATGCAGGGTGTTTTGGCTTCTTTTTGTGTTTTGATGTTGCTGATGAAGAGCGTTAGCAACACGTCAAACTCGAAAGTTGCTCGACGGGGTTTAGACCTGGTGATGGCAAAGACCTTATCATGTTATTTGTATAATTTTCTAAAATCAAACCGTTCAGTGACAGCCCTGCTCGGAATGAAAGCATCTGCATTCTTAATGCAACTGCACTGAATTATTCAGGTTTTTCATTTAGTTTGTCACTGGGTCCGTATGTCTGCAAATAACAAAGATCTCTCCACCAAGGCTAGCAAACACTGATTCACAAGGTCACAAATGTTATCATGAGGGAAAAAAAAACAAACCCTGCTTTAATAACTGTTAAATGTATGAGCTCTAGCTCGGCCTGTGACCGACTAAGCTAATGGGAAATAACAGGGGCCATGGCTCCACCCCTAGGCCTTTCTCCTGTCCGCATCCAAAACAAAAACTTACTCTGGTGGCAAGCCTCTAGCTCCTCCTGTGGTGGATAACTTCCGCTTTCTCCACCGCCTGTGTCCCCCTGACAAGGCCTGGCTCGGTGGAACAGCCTCCCTGCCAGCCTATGAATAACAGACATCACACACGGCGGGGGCAAGCCAGCCGATAGTCTGTGTAGAGTTTCAACGCGGCAGTAAGTCCACAGGTTCTTCTAACAAGTGGGGAATCCAGAGAATCTTTAATAAAAACAAAACCTTTAAAAAGGCCTAAACTTCTCACTACCCTGTGTTAAGCTTTTAGCTCAGTGAAGGCGATGACCAACTGTACAGAGCAAGGGCTGGGCCTTCCTTGCTCCTTCACTTCCTGTTGCAGTTCAGTGTCCGTCCGCCCTGCTCCTTCCTGTGAGCCAGGACTCTATTCTATTCTACTAAAAGCATTATCTACTCATCTTCTCCAGCCTGGAGAATTTGCGGGAAAAGGGACTTCACACAATTGAATCGGCTCGCAGTTCTCTTCATTTTCCATTCCATTTTCCACAGAATCCAAAAACGGAATGCCAATCTGTCCTTAATCCCTAGCTGCTCTGTGGAAACTAATGCACCTGGGTATGGCGCTATGGATCCCTGGGCTGCACCTGTCTCCAGAGATTGGGGTGGGCCCAAAGCAATCAGGCTGGTAAAAATGTGAGGCAGGACATGTGGACAAACCTCCCGCCAACGGTGCCTCCTCTGCCCCTGCTTCTCAACCAATAATTTCCCTCAATTTCCATTAAATTCCTCAACAATCGAAGAACAAAGACCCATGCCACAGCACCTGAAGGTCACAGGCCTTGTCATACAGGGTTACAAGGAACAGGCTAGTGTTACAGAGGGACTGGAGGCCATTCTTCACACCTACTCTCGACCAGCAACAAGGAGCTGATGCTCATTTCACAGATACCCGCTCAGACTTAACACAGTTGAGCGTTATTTATGGTGTTATGGATAAAAGCATCTCTCATGCCTTCTCCAGGACCAATGATCCTGAGTGGGTAAAAGTGGAACAAGCGCTAAGAAGCAGGGTGAAAGATCTCCTTCATTATTGACAACTGCCATTGCTTTTCTTAGCTCATACAATGAAAATTATCAACTCACTTCTTTTTTTTTCCAGAATAAAAGCTGATGTCAAACTGATTTTAATGGAATTTGTCAATTAAATAAAAAAAAAAGTTGCAAAGGAACAACCACCCACAATACTGTATCAAGAGCAGACAATCTCTTTTGCTATGTCCCCCCACACACACGCATGCGCGCGCGTACACACACACACAGTCACACACACACACAACTGCTCTCTTGTCTCCACTCTTGAATGTGTGTGAGAGAGGTGTTGACA
>CAAKHG010014569.1:19912-32259 GCA_901007715.1 Dactylopterus volitans
GCATCTCTCTGCATGCAATGTCGCTCTTAAGTGATCTGATTTGTGTTTTTGGACAACCATGGTGGTATTGTGATATTAAAGCAAGATCAGTAAAACCATAAATGAACATTTGTGCCGAGTTACCAAGAAAAACAAAAAGTCTTCATGGACATTATATAACATTGTAAGTGGAAGCATCACGTTTGAATACATTCGCAATTCTTTCAATGACATAAATAATTTTCATTAGCTGCAGATAATTGTTGGTAAGCCACATGCTACCATCACTTATCAATGCACACCACATCATCTGGTAAACAAATAACTGTCACGACTATTCACTGTTAAAGCTGTAGACTATGATAGGGACCACATTGTATCTTTTAGACCGCAATCAAATAAAGCACAACTTTACACTAGTCTACAGGGGCTAATGTAATCATCACTGCTTTTGTGTGTGAAAAAAGTGTCAGTGACCTTAAAACATGTCACCTACAAAAGGAAATTCTTTCCCATTAAAGAAAAACTTAATGGAGTTGATGCTTGCCGAATAGTAGGATTTCTGTTTCACTACTTAAATGGTCAAAATTGTTGGTACTGGTAATTATCGGATCACATAATTGTTGCTAAACCATATAGACAGAACTTCTTATATCAATATTTTTGCCAAAAATCTCAGTGGCGATACAATGACTGTGGTTTCACATTTTCTTGTAACTTTAAGTGCAGCAACAGTTCACTCAGTTTTGACCAACTGCAGCTCACTTCATAATGTTGCACAAAAAAAACAACCTCAAAACAAAAGCCTGAACTGGCTGCCACGTGATAAAATCAAATTTAAAAAAGACACCATTATTCAAGTCACCTGACCAAATCCAAAAGAAATTCCAAGTTTCTATCAAACCCTTTAATGTAGTAAAAATGCCCATTTTAAAAGAAATATTGTTAAATGAGTTCTAAGCAAAATTATAATAGCTATAACAAGTATAGTAATACTGTATATATTCTAACGATTAACCTTCTTTCAGTTTTCAGAACTATTAACGTTCATGAGCAGAGTGCTCTCAGCCCTGGAGTCTCTAAATACGACTGATCATGCGACATCTGACCAAGAGCAGCAGAGCCTCTGACGTCACCGCCTAATGTCACCCCATTTTGGATCAAAGTTGCACAGCATCAGCTTGTTACATAGCAATGTCTCAGAGCACACAAGCCTTTTATTTTATCTGCCAAAGAATGAACGCCCCAGTTGTTATGGTTTTTATAGTGGATCGATTTGAGCAGGATTATTCAAACAATGGTTGCAGAGTCACGGCGGGCAGCGCTCCCCGTGTTGAGTGGCCTCTGTCGCAGAGATGGGCAGTGCCGAGACCCACGGTGCACCATGGATGGTTAACGTGGCAAAAATATACATGAGCCATCGGCTATATCAATTTTATCTAGCGTTATTCTGGTAGTGCTACTTGTCTTATTGAGCACACACCTTCCAAACCGACCAATTCCCACCACCTTGACCTAATTCTAGCAGTTGACGTTACCCGTACCTGACAGTGAAGGGGATACTGTTGGATTTTATGGCATTAGTATTGCGCATGTTAATTTCTAGACAAAGCTATCATAACAATGTCATTCAACCCTAGGTGAAAGGCTTCAATTCCACTATGTACAATGCAAATGCTGTTCAATGAACGCTGTTGCTCTTGCTACTTCTATGGTGAACACACAAATCTGTGGTAAGGTACAGTGTGTGTGCATATTTTTGAATACAATTTTAGGGTTGCTTTGAGAAAAGGAAAATTCTAACAACTGTTAAACCAGATGGAACTGTAAGAATTCAAGTTCAAGAAGTTTTATCATCCAAAGCACTACTTCAAGCAAGTGAAAGAAGCATCAGGCAATTAAATGTTTACAGAATCGCTCCCAGAAATAAAGCATTCGTCTGACCTGGGTGTAGTCTGGCTTGATGGGGGGATTTTCGCGAAGTTCTGGGTCTGTGTACTCATTGTTCACATAGTAACCAATGCGAATGAACTCCTGGCCACGGTAAGTGCAGGTAATCAGTACTACCGTTACACCAACGGCATCACTCTCAGGGATCAATCCAGTGTTCGGAGCATCAGCCTGTTAAAAGAAGAGCAAAATTAAAATGTACAAAAATTAAAAAGAAGAAGACTGTTTTACATTTATTTCAGGCTCTACATCAACTTATGCAACAAAGGTTCTGCCACCAGATCTGAGATACAATTTTTTGTACTTAAGCTGTATGACACACAATTATAAAAATGTCTTTTCATTTGTGTGTGGATGTATGTATATTTTTAACTACTTTTAAGTACCAGAAGGCACATTGACACCTACTGGCAACCTTATAAGTAGTGGTTTAAAACATCTCATTAAACGATTGGCAGTTGTAAATTAGCGGGCTGACTTGCACTTCCAAATTCCCCATAAATGTTGATTCATAGAGGCCAATAACAGATAAACGGATGTTATTAGCCAGCAGAGGTGACCAAGGATTTCCTAGGAATAAATTAGTTTATGTCCTCGGGATTACTTTGCTGTTATCAACAAATAAAGAGTACATGTTTTATTTACGTACAAAGATTTACCGCATGAAAGCAAAACTATTGGAAGTGTGACATGTTATGCAACAACTATGGAACTGCAATATGGTCACATGATCAGATGGTAATAGTCAAAAAGAGGCTGCAAATCTGGACTTTCAAGTCGCATTGTCAACATTCAGAAATCCATACAGGGGAGGAGGAGAACAATCCTCAATTTCAAATACAAGAGGATGGAATGACTGACTATAAGTAGATGTTAACAAATGATCATTCCCAGCTACATACGGCTACAGCAACACAAACCACTGCTTCACCTGAAACACAAACATGTGTCTTCCGGCAGGCACTGGGCCAACCAGGACAGAGTCGAGGATTTGATCATACTCTTCACTCTCCGCTGAGCCAACGTAAATAATCTTCCACTCCAAGTCTATAAAACAAAAAACAAACAAGTAATGTTTCACTCTAATGTGCAATGTTCTTGAGGCAGACATTTAATTCAGGACTCGCTTAAATGTTCGATAAATTGGTTGACATTTAACAGATTGATCAATTTAGCAATTTGCCATATTACAAATCATTTAACAGCCAGGACAAAGAGCACGCAGACAAGTCTATATTTTTCATGTAATTATGCAAAACATGTACCATAAAGGACAGCTAATAAACAGGAATATGTCACATGAAACACATTTTAAGGAGAAAATCATATGTTCAATTATGTCATTGCTTCACACTGTGACCAGCACTCCATGTAACATGACTCCAGTTATGTTTCTTCACTAACATAAAGGTAACTCAAGCCAACTAGGTTGTCCCATTTCCCTCAGGCTCATTTTCAGTCTCTAATTGATCTAAAGTATAACCAAGCAGAAAATGGCACCGGTTTTTCTTAAAAGATCCCTGCTGTGTCCATGTTTGCCATTCAGTAACACTGATTAGTGGTACTTCTAAAATTAATTGGAGCATTAAAGCTGGGAAAACTCAATCACAACAGTGCACGCGGCTCAGAGGCCTATGTAAGTGACATCACACATGAGAAAAGGGTGCACCTCAGGGAGCAGGGATCATTTATGGAAATTTCAGTAATCTCCTTTGACATATGTATAGATGTTTCGATTTTAAACCGTCGAGCGGTGCGTCTAAATGGAATCCACGGGCTTCGTGGGATTCATTAGTTGCCGCCTTCCTTGTAATTTTCGGTTCCCTCTCGCATAACTGACGACTTTCTTACTCATGTTACTTGTGGCTAACAAACGGTTAGCGGCTAGCCGTTAGCCGCCGCTAAAAACAAACTCCCGCTCCGCACCGCGACACACAACACCGGCGGCGACTCTGCGGCCGTACCTACCTTCGGGTAGGTCTTCCATACATTCAAAGGTAATTTCGAATTGAAAGGGGTTTCCAAAGGGACTTGGGTTGTCCAGGACGGCCACATTCAACACTTGTACCTTCGCCATTGTTGCTGGGGATGCTAACTGGGGGAGGGAGGGATGGGGGGGTTGCTAACCACTATCAAAACGCGCAAAACCAGTTTCCCGGGGAATGTTCTGACAGCAACACCCCACAAACACGGTCCAACCGCGACACGACACTAGCTCTCGCCCAAAAAGTCGGCCTTATTACGATTACAACCAAATGTACACCGCCGCATATGTGCTGCAGAGAAGAGCTTCCAGCAATTTTCAGGACATGTACGCCGCTCTCTCCCGCCGCTTTGACAGCCTACCCAGGCTTCTCTGCGCCTACGGCAAGCCGTAAGGCTGCGGTGGGCGCGCGGTGAGTCACGCCCCCGTGTGGCGCCATCACAGGAGTTCCGTTTATAAAAAAAAAAAAAAAAAAAAAAAATCCAATTGCCATCTCAGCATAACTACCTCGTGCTGGGTGGTGCAATAAAACCTCAATAGTAATGTGTCCAAATCCAGCGAGCGTGACAACACCGCGCATTTCGCTTCACGCGGAAATGCAAATCCGATGCAGCACAACTTTCAACAAATTAACCCCAGCAGCCCCCTGACAGGCCTCATCCCGTTATATGATGTGTGTGTGTGCTTTTAACACTCGTAACGATAATTATGCTGTTCAGTTATTGGATTGAAGACATTTCGCAGGCAGCCCTGCACTGTCTTCATGGGACAAGCATTTTCACCATTTAGGTTAATGGCACAACTCAGAGAATACGTAACTGTATGTGAAATAGAAATAATAATAATACTGCTCTTCTTTCCTTTGCACGCTGTGTATTGTCTTCTAATACCCTATAAATATTTTCCTTCAGATTTTTACCTTTAAATTTGCATGCATATTTATCTTGTATTGTATTTGCTTCTACCGCTTGTAAATATGCCCTAAAGGGGGATCAATAAAGGTACATCTTATATTAACTTATTTTCAAGTGTCCATGAATACTGAGATGAATGGATGCATATGAAAAAAAGAAGGAGGGGGAAATCACTCCGTTGAAAACACATCATTTATTAATTTAATGTGCTGTCACCTGGCCAGCGTGTCAAACCTTTAAAAAGCTTGATCATCTGTTTTACAAAGACATGCAGTGCAGTGACTGGCTTTAACAACACAGTACAGTAAGACGAAGTAATCAAGGCCTTTACAGTAAAACCTTGCTCATTTCATGAATAAATAAATTCAATGGCTGACCACTTATTCTATGACACAGTTGAATAAGGTAAACACCTCTAAGTGTCATTCACCAGCCCGTGTTTGCCACTTCTCATGCTCCACGCAGTAAAACCAGTCACCCTTCCTCATCCGCCGAGGTCTCGGTCGGCATTCAGTTTGCATCACCGGTGAAAATTTGATTACAGCTTTTGTAATCAGTGACACTGTCGCCCTAATCTAACATTATGAACCGCACAGCAAACACCAGGCCTCATTAAATGCAGAGTAAACGGGCCTCGCTGCTGCTGGGAGTCATTTTCCATTATAAAAAGTTCTCTCCCGCCACCTACATGTTCTTTTGCCCCTCTGAGCCTTGGAGGGGGGAGAGTGGGGGTGAGGTAGGGGGGGGGGATTAGACGAGGATTAGAGCGCGCTGGACCAGCTGGCCGCCGAATTCATCTAAAAAATATCTCAGGAATGTCGATATCCTTTCTCGTGCTGGAAGGCGGGACGCGGCGCCAGCGCGGGGCCGCGGGGGGGCGCTGTTTCGCGCCGGCGAGGCCGGTTGCCATAGCGAAGGCGAACCGGGCGGCGCGGCCAAACATCGCGCCGCGGCGGCAGCAGGTTGGTTGGCGGCGGCGGGGGGGGGCGAGAGAGACGCCAGGCAGCGCGCAACCGGGCCACATCGCGGGTTGAACATGCGGCCGGGGGACACAGGTTGTTTGCTTTTTTTAGCCGGTTAAGGAGCAGCAGGGATGGCGGCGGGAGAGGCGCCGCTCCGCCTCGCCGAACTTCGCCTTTCTCGCCCCCCCTCCACCCCACCCACCCCTCCCCTCGAAAAAACCTCCCCGCTCGACTCGCCGTACAAAGGAGGACCTGTCCGCCGCGCTGCAGGTAGATAACCGCGCTCAGGTAGATGTAACACGAGCCCCAATCATGTGACCAATGGCGATCTGAAGAGTGGGGTTAAAAGAGAGAGAGAGAGAGAGAGAGAGGAAAAAAAACAACAACCACCTGCTTTACATAAAAACAGTGGCAGCGCCGGCGAGGATGTAGCTCTGGACGGATCCCCGCAGCGACGCGCCTCCCGGGGGTTTTGGGACACTTGTTCGCGTTCATTTTGGCCGGACTCGTCCACCTGTGGCAGGCCGCGTCTCTGGCAAGGTGAAGCGGAAGCGGAGTCGACCTGCCGCCGGACCTTCCCCTCGAAAACAGCCCGGCGCAGGTACGCGAGTCCCGAGCGAGATTACGCGGCGCTTTCCGCGTCACGGCGCGCTTCACTTTTATGATCATATTTGGTTGTTGTTTTGGTTTTTTTTGCCCCCCCCCCCCCACCCCCCCGCCCCACTACACTTGTTACGAGACTTGAATTAGAAGCAGAGGTTCTATTCATAGCTCAGCGTGGTCAGGATCGATCGTGAGTCAACGTCGGGGCTGACCCGAGTGACCAAAGCTTCGACTCAACCTTCGCCGAAAAAAAAAGAGCCTCTTAGGTGTCAAAGATCACAAGAAATGACAGTGGAGGGTGTGTGTCTTGTCTCGCAGGGTGACGACGTTGCGTCTTGAAGGGTGTTCAAAACGCCAAAAAAAAAAAAAAAAATGAAGGTTGGATCTAATGAGATGGACCCGAGCTGATGCCCCAGAGCCCCAGTGTGCCCTGACTTGGCCCGGCTGGTCGCGGGGGGAGAGAGATGGCGGTGTGTCCGGACCTGCTTGCCGTAGCTGACGCTGTGGTTGCTGGGAGCGCGCTGCTGCTGCTGCTGTGCAGTCATCCAGTGTGGGGTAAGTCACTCACCATCCCTCGATCCCCCCAGAGCCTCCCGCACAAGTCCTGCTGACCACACCTGCACAATTAAAACACAAACAGCAACACACACACACACACACACAGACACACAAATATATTAAACTCATCCTGCTGCATGAGAAATAGGAATATTTGTGTTTTTCAGTAGTTGTGTCCAGCAGAATTCCACCACCCACCCACCCACACACACACACACACGCACGCACACTCCTGTTACTCCGTTTTGTTATCAAGTTGTACTTTTGTCCTTGCAAAGTTTGCTATTTGCCCTGGTGAATTATTGACTCGGAGAAATGCCAGGAGACGCTCTCGGCCTCCGAAACCAGACTCCCACACGAAGACCACTCTCAACGCGGTGTTATAACGCTGAACACAAACATAAGCAAAAGAGACCCCCCACACACCCCCCACCTCCCCTCTCCCTCTCCCATATTCCAAACCAGCATGCGCTTGACTCAGGTGACTGTATAGCCGTAGCGAGCTGCACATTCCTGAGCCTCTCCTCACTCCCTGGGCTGGTTACTGTGCAGTTTCGTGATGTCACTGAGTAATCGCGTGGGCGCTCATGGATGAAAACGCTGAGAAACGGAATTGCTCTCGCGGGACGGCCAATGGAGCGCGGATCGCCAGCTGGAAAGTGCTGCCAAGTTGGTTCCTCTTACAAAATGCCGACCGTGCAACGAAGGGGAAGCTACCAAGAGTAATTAAATCACAAAGTTTGTGCACAAGTGGAGAGCAGCACTCTTTAAAGGCTGCTCTGCTCATTTGCATCTCAGTCTGAGGAGGAAGTAGACAATCAATTCGATGGTTGTCATGTTTACATGCACTTAAAGGGAGGCGGATCCGCACACTCAAACGGCTCATCACAGATTATTAAACCAGTCATTTTTTAAATCAATGGGAGACTAGGATTAACTGGCTATGGGCGGTGAGAATGAGCCAGAAAAGAATTTGCATTGTTTTCCTGAGTGTTCCTGAAATTTCTGCTTTTTTTTTTTCCCCCCACACAGGAAATTATACCATTAAGGCAGCTGACACCAACTCTAAAAACACCACTGTGAGTGAAAAACGTTTTTTTTTATTTTTTATAATATATATAATTCATATCATGTCCAGCAAACGACACCAGAAGTGTCCCCGAAGGTTGATGCCTTGTCACCGCACTCCTCCCATCAGCAGGGGCCGGACATCGCCGCTATCGTGGCCCCCACGGTCACGCTGGGCGTCCTCGCCATCGCCTCGGCCGTCCTCGCCTGGCTGTTCTGCGTGGTGAAAAAGAAGAGGCAGACCGAGGGCACGTACAGGCCCAGCGCCGAGGAACAGTCCGGCGCTCACAGCGGCGTGACCCGAGCGCCGGACGCGCTCAAGCTACCAAAGGAGGAGAGGCTCATTTGAGACTCATCCCGGAGCGGGGAACCTGGTTTTCCGAAGGAGGTGGGCGGGGGGGCAGTTTGAGGCACCAGAGCAGGATGCGTTTACTGTCCCGCTTGATTTCACGAGCGCTGACGGGTTTCCCGCGTGGCGGCGCGAGGACAAACACATGGATGAGTGGATCTTCGAGTGGATTCTCCGAACAGTCCCGACATTTCCCAGTGGTTTCCAACGTTTCTTCTGCACAAATGAAAACAGTATTTTGTCACGCCTGATAGTTGGTTAGTTAGTTACTTTTAGGGCTACGTACAATTTAATTTAAAACATTTCTGCCGGCAAAATCAGTGCGGCTCTTTTACCTCAAACTCGTTTTTGCTCCTGATAAAATGATTCTATGTCAAATAACAGCGATTTAAAAAAAAAAAAAAAACTATTGATTTTAGTAAAATTATGTGTGGAAAAGAGGTTGTACTGGGATGTTATGCTGAGAAAAAGCAGACGGTTGTTTACACTTTAAGTATCATCTCAGTAATCACTATATTTTAATGTTATGTTATTTAAAAAAAGAAAAAGCTTTTCATCAAATCAACCGTGCGTCATAATCACGCAGCAAAGATGTTTTACAAAGTCCCTGCATGTCTATTTATGCCTTTGTCAAACAAATAAACTCTTACTGTACAGAGGTTGAGTATTTCAAAGTGGGCAAACAAAATCTGGCTCACTGAAACGCACAAAACGTGAATATGTGCAGAGCCAAAAGTCTTGAGCGCATCGGAGGATGTTTATTCATGTCCATAGCTGTGTCTTTGTGCGATATGATAAAAGAGCTCAGCTGATAAGACACTCCGGCAGTGGCGAGTGAAAAGTTCAGCCCGCGATCCTGAGAAAGTCGCCGAGACACAGGAGCCATTGTGAGTCGGATGAATATGAGGAAAGAAAGGAAAAAGACCCCGGAATGAAAGGAAAATCTTGAGGCGTTCGGATCTTAACTGTACAGATTTTTTTTTTTTTTTTTATCTATGGAAGGTATGTGGAAACTCGGAGGAAGACCGTACATCTATGCTGCCTACACACTACACACGTCTTTCCCGATGGCTCATTTTCAAAATGGCGTGATTTGCGTAATCGTGGATGTCAAATCTGTCGCCCAAACGACCTCATGCGGAGCAGCCATTTCGGCAAATATTAAGCCAGCACAGATTTTTCTAATAAACTAATGAAAGCTCTTTTCCCTTTTGCAATTTCATGCCAAAATGGCTCCTTTGCATCAAATCCAGCCAGTTAAGTAGCCATGCGCAAAGCTTAATTCCCTCTTTTTTCAGTTGGGGAATGTTAAAGTCACCTGAGACACACCAACACATTTTCAATTTTTTGATAATAGCAATAAATTTGACAACCCTTAAATGTTTTCCTTCATTAGGCCTATGCACACACACGGCCACTATTGCCTTTACTATCATCCTCTAGTCGCAGCCGTGGATTGAGCACCTAGGGACCTTTGCTCATAGCAACTGATTTGACTTGTAACATTAGGGAAACGGGTGTTTTAATAAGTTTTATGATTGAAAAAGCTGTTTTATGAAGGATCAGAGCCTAAATCAATAAAACACCCATTTTCCTGCTATTTCATGTCAAATGTGGCTGCTGTGAAGAAAAGCTCATTGAAGATGTTGTGCTTTTTCCCTTCAGAACTTTTCTTACCATCAAACGTATTTGTATTAACAAAAGATTTCAACTCGTGCCACTTGCATCTACTTTCGACTTTATTTTCAGCGCTCAGCCTGAAATCCTGATTCATAAGTCTAACTTTTCAAATGATATAATGGTGTGAACCAAAGATCAGTTGGCCCGAATAGTCCCTCTTATAATCGGATTGCTTTGCAGACATCAGAGTGCTGCGAGGTCTGCAATGATATCCAATCACGAGTCAAACCAATCAATAAAAACGCAGAGGCGGCAAACGTGACCTTCAAATCAGGCTTTAATCATCCTTCAATTTCAAGGCTTCACAGTTTTGACTCTCTTGCTTTCAAATTTGGCAAGAAGACGGAAGGGCAGGCGGACGGAGGTGCGTTCACAACATACAAAAAAAAAAAAAAAAATTTAAAAACCGGAACATCACGAGGAAACACGAGAGCAACATCAATCTAGGTGGTGACGGTTTTCAGTGCGGCGCAGCATTCAATTCCTACTGGAGGGTGATGAGTGGGACCGGGGGGGAGGTGCAGCGAGGTTTGGCAGCTGGGCGGCGGCGGAGGATTTAGGCCACTTCCTCCTCTCCCTCCTCCTCGAATTCGCCCTCCTCGGCGGTGGCGTCCTGATACTGCTGGTACTCGGACACCAGGTCGTTCATGTTGCTCTCGGCCTCGGTGAACTCCATCTCGTCCATGCCCTCGCCGGTGTACCAGTGGAGGAAGGCCTTGCGGCGGAACATGGCGGTGAACTGCTCCGAGATGCGCTTGAACAGCTCCTGGATGGCCGTGCTGTTGCCGATGAAGGTCGCCGCCATTTTGAGGCCGCGGGGTGGGATGTCGCAGACGGCTGTCTTCACGTTGTTGGGGATCCATTCCACGAAGTAGCTGCTGTTCTTGTTCTGCACATTCAGCATCTGCTCGTCGACCTCCTTCATGGACATGCGGCCCCGGAACACGGCGGCGACGGTGAGGTAGCGGCCGTGGCGCGGGTCGCAGGCGGCCATCATGTTCTTGGCGTCAAACATCTGCTGGGTGAGCTCGGGCACAGACAGGGAGCGGTACTGCTGGCTGCCCCTGCTGGTGAGCGGGGCGAAGCCCGGCATGAAGAAGTGCAGACGCGGGAACGGCACCATGTTGACGGCGAGCTTGCGCAGGTCGGCGTTGAGCTGGCCGGGGAAGCGCAGGCAGGTGGTGACCCCGCTCATGGTGGCGGACACCAAATGGTTGAGGTCGCCGTAGGTGGGGGTGGTGAGCTTCAGCGTGCGGAAGCAGATGTCGTAGAGCGCTTCGTTGTCGATGCAGTAGGTTTCGTCGGTGTTCTCCACCAGCTGGTGGACGGAGAGGGTGGCGTTGTAGGGCTCCACCACGGTGTCGGACACCTTGGGAGAGGGCACCACGCTGAACGTGTTCATGATGCGGTCGGGGTACTCCTCGCGGATCTTGCTGATGAGCAGGGTGCCCATGCCGGAGCCGGTGCCGCCGCCCAGGGAGTGAGTGAGCTGGAAGCCCTGCAGGCAGTCGCAGCTCTCGGCCTCTTTCCTCACCACGTCCAGGACGGAGTCCACCAGCTCGGCTCCTTCGGTGTAGTGGCCCTTTGCCCAGTTGTTTCCGGCGCCGCTCTGGCCTGCAAGTCAAGGGTATCGTAAGTGATCAGAGGGATAGGCCAGCTACTTTTTATTAAGACCTTGACCAAAAAAGTCCCTTCATGTGCTTTTCAAAGCTTACCAAAGACAAAGTTATCGGGTCTGAAGATCTGCCCGAAAGGACCAGACCTGACTGAGTCCATTGTTCCCGGCTCCAGGTCCACCAGGATGGCTCGGGGCACATACTTCCCACCTGAAAAGCGCACCCAAACGTCTCGTGAGTCCTCGCGACGTCTCACCGCACCTCAGCCAAACAATAAACCGGCGTCGTACAGAAACCGGGGCTGGTGTCTGCGCCGTTGCGCGCCGAGGCCGAGTCTGCACCGGCCTACCTGTGGCCTCGTTGTAGTAGACGCTGATCCTGTCGAGCTGCAGGTCGCTGTCGCCATGGTAGGTGCCGGTGGGATCGATGCCGTGCTCATCGCTGATCACCTCCCAGAACTGCGAGAGGAAGGTGTGGT
This sequence comes from Dactylopterus volitans, assembly GCA_901007715.1. Lineage (NCBI taxonomy): Eukaryota > Metazoa > Chordata > Actinopteri > Syngnathiformes > Dactylopteridae > Dactylopterus > Dactylopterus volitans. The sequence goes on from CAAKHG010014569.1 coordinate 32,054, forward strand.
GAGGCGGAGGCAACGCGCAGCCGCGTCGTTGGCGCACAAATAAACACAGAATTCCATAATTTTAGGATTCGATAACCCTCGGGTTGTACCAGCTGCCCCTCCCCCCTTCTCTCGTTGGGGCACTAATTCTCTAATTGCTGCAGGTCACAGGTTCAGGGTGTTAGTCTGAGTTGCGGACCCTCTCGGGGAGGGGGGGGGGGGGGGGG
>CAAKHG010014570.1:0-14446 GCA_901007715.1 Dactylopterus volitans
TATCCATCTGTCCTGCCTCCCAAAATGATTTACATCTTTGCAGTAAAGATGCTAAATCTATTGAAGCAGTTGATATGTTATACGGGAGTTAAATGACACTAGATGGTTTCTGTATATAAAACACTGTGCAGCCAAAAAACAAACATTCAGACTCCCCTATAAAATATCAGCAATATTAAATGTGAACAAATCCAAGGGTAACTTTAATCCTATTTCACCAGGAAATATTGGATTAAACTGTCACCCTTCTGTTTTCACTCTTCCATTGGACACTGACACGGAGACCATCTTAAACACAATGATTGATACAAAACAGATTTGAAATGCAAAATTAAATATCACGAAATGTTTGGAGTTTGGGGTTCTTTTTTGAAGAATTACAGTTGGTCATTTGTGGCAAAAGACAAAATGGTCATTTCCAGAGACTGGCTGGCCCCAAAATGGTATGTAATGCAATCACACACCACCCGTGACCCACCAGAGAACACCACCATTACAGCACTGCAAAATGTTTTACCCCACGGGCTATATAGGAGATAAGTGATGGCCTGCCATAAAAAATATAATGAATATTGTTGTTATCCGCAGGGAGCTGTGGCAATGAGTCGTTTGATCGTGTGCATCTGGAGTTTATGTAATGATTACATCACAAGACTGAATTTATATCAGTGTGTTGCTCACTGTCATATAATAAAGCCTTCAGTAAATGTATTTGTATCTTTTTCGGACACCAGAAAATAGCCCAGTGAAATAGTGTGCTCTATTTTCTGAAAGTGTTTCGATTCATAGTTAGCCATTACAGGCAACTCCAGGACTTAAAACACATCAGGACGTGTATGTCTGAAACAGTATCCACCAGCAGAAGTTGATGACTGGTTCGTGAACTGCTGACTGGAGGGCATATCGTCATTAACCTAACTATTCATAGGGCTTGCCACTGAACCCGCAGGCCCAAGACATACGTCCAATCTATGAAAATGTCTTCAGTTTTAATTCTATTAATCATAATAATGTATGTCACAATTAATGAACATAACCCTGCGAGAGAACATCCACTTACCTCATTCACTACCTCCTCTTCTTCCTCTTCCTCCTCTTCCTCCTCCTCATATTCCACATACTCCTCATATTCCTCCACAACTTCCGTCATTTTCGGACGGTTTTAGGAGCTCTACACAAAGCACATGACATTGTCAAGCATCCATTATGTATCAGTCTCAGTGAACAAGATTTAACCTCATAAGCTAAGAAGCGTTTATAAAGAGGAAGCATACACATGACACAGTGTAGCTTTCTTTGAGTTATAAACATACTAGGGCATAGATTAAATGCAGCAGACATTTTAGTATACTACCAGCCATCTTCCATTGTTCCCAATTACCTCTTTCAAAAAGAAAATAAATTACAGCAAACAAATGTCACACACAAAAACACAGAAATATTTACAATAAACCAATGTGCATGCCATACCAGAGAAAGCTCTTCACAGTATTTCCTGACAGTAAGGAAGCCTCACTTGCCATTCACTAGGGTGTCAACCCGATAGTCCAACTTTGTGATTTGCCTCAACCCTAAACAAAGCAATAAAATGTATGAAAAACCTCAAAAACTGTGCTATAAGTGTAAATCAGTAAATGACAGGGAGAAGAACAGATCAGGAAGGTGAAATAGAGTGCATTATGACAGGCCTCTTGGCTTTGACTGTGTGACAGCCACCCCTCCTCCCTCACTTGCCACAACACAACTCAAAGAACTGTGCCTCCTAGCTGAAGGTTTGCGACAGCTGCCCAACAGTACTTCAGCTATTTGACATGTAAGCTAATGCCACAGCCTGATTGGTTGACTCTGTTTAGCTAACAGAGATGCAATGCCTTCTGAGGCTGCAGGTTAAATATAGGATGGCATACAAACTACCTTTTTTTAGCACTGTCGCTCTCTTTTCATTGAAATATACCTAGATATTTCTTGATTTACAGCAAAAAAGATCAAGAGAAATAGGTGGCATAGGAAAATCTGGACCAGACAGATGCTGATTTTGGATAGTCTTGATACTGCTGCAACATCCAAAGGTATGATCTCGTAAGGTCTTTCTGGAAGCTTGCAGTTCTAGATTGCTTGGTAAATCCTTGAATGCAGTGTAGAGCCATCACACTGATTAGTCCTCCATCAGTTGTCTTCCAAGGTCCAAGTGGCAGAAGAGGATTGGAATTACGACAGTCCAAACAGAGGAAAAGCCATGCAGAATGGAGAAAATAAGGATAAGTGCAATTTTTCTCCTTTCCCTTGCTTACCAGTTATTTTAGAGATTAATGGTCTCCCAAGCCGCCAAAGCCACCCCAGCTTCCCTCCAGAGAAACGCCGGGCGACAGCGCACAGCTGCAGTTTCTACCCAGGTTATCATGTGGCATACACAGCCAATCACAGGCCAGGGTTCTCGAGTTTCAAAATCTAAATATACCTAAGTGATCCATTTAGAAAAGAGCACCTGTTGAGACTAATGCATCAGCGGTATAGTTATGAGGAAGGCAATGGGGAATGGGTGGTAGAGATTTCAAGAAAACAAAAGAGTAGAGCCAGACTACAACAGCACCCATATGGATAGGTTCGTTTTGGTTACGATGTTTACTAATACATCTGTGTCAATGGAAAATGTTTTAAAGTAGGTGTGGCCACGGGCAAAGACGTTAGTATGAGACAGGGAAGAGCTGAAGGTTGAACGTGGCTGTAAGCGTTGGATCTGTTGAAGTCATCTATTAAGATGACCCTGTGCTGCAGGGTCATGTCAAGAATCAGGTCAACATCAAACTCAGGACCTGTGAGACAAGAAAATAAAAACCAAGTATATGACTTAACCGTTTGATTCACAAACACCTAACAACTCCAGATTACAGAAATGTGACACACTGATTTTTTTTTTTGATGAACTTCAAGTGTCCGTTGGATCAAAGATCATTTTTTACCTCAGCTTCACACTGAAAAGACTTTTGCCTAGTTGACTAAAGCTTATAACATAAAATGGTTGACAGTAACAGGTCAGCTCTAGATGCAGATGAATCCTTTGTATATTCTGGTTATAAAATAGAATAGAGAAATGAACTATCAAATGACAAAGGGTTAAAATGCAATCCAAAAAGTCAATATTATACCACTGCTCCAGTTTCACAATCTGTCTAATCCTGATCACATAATATATATTTATGAATTAAAAATAAGTCAAGAACTATTTCTAGACAGCATTGCCCATACAGTTAAAGTCAGAGGACACTTTGAATAAATGTAACAGCAAAGTGGCATTAAGTGAGACGTAAATGGCATCAAGTACAAACAAGTACATTAGGTAAGAATTTCTTCCCTTCAGCTGATGTGCTCTTATCTTTTTTGCATGTTATACTGTATCTTTACCCTCACTTTTTGTGCCAGGAGCAGAGCTAAGATGGACAGCAGCAGCTGAATGTCTGCTTGTCTCCCTCTAGAAAGTTTCTTAGTCTTCAGTAGCAGCATCACTGCAGTTCTGATTTCAATTTAAAAACTGAAATAGTAGTCATCAAGAGCCAGTGTACTAAATAAAAAGATATATATATTTCTGCATGTGGTCATGCAGATAGTTTCACTCTTATATTGGCAGAAATTGAATCCAATATTCAGAATTATGATTTCATTGAATTTTCATTTGCTGATAGTGAACCGTCATATCTATATTGACAGTTGGTCCTTTTCCACAGAGCCTGCCATGTTATTCTGCCATGCTACTGCAGTAACCCTGAACAGACAAACCAAACACTGCAATAACGCGTCTGTAGGCTGTCCAGCGTTTCCCCTACATGTCTAAAACAATAGTTTTAAACTAAAAATATGGCCTGAGGTTGCATGCTTTTGCCAAACAGTCAAGCTGCAGTTAGGACACATGCCAGTCCTTAATGCAGTATATGCAGTCAAGTCTGTGAATGAACTGTATTAGATGTATCAAGAGTAAACAAAAAGTCATCACTTCATCATTTCATCTTATTAAAGATTTGTATAAAATTTTTGTCATAATCGGCAGTTGAGTTGTTCTAAAAATAATGCTTTGTCAGGTTACAGTGACCCTTAACTTTGACCTTCATCCGTAAGTCATTGTTGGGTGTTGAGCGGAATGATACAGGTCATGATACAGGTCACTAGAAGTTGACCTTGAACCCTTTAGATACAAAATATAATTTTATACTTTTTTGGGCCTCAGACTCAGGACCTTGACTCTTGACCATCAAAACTGAAGTTCATACATGACCTCATGTGGATTTTTGTCCCAAATTTGAAGAAATCCCAAAGGCATGAGTGCATTTGTGAAACTGACCACCAAAATTAAATCAATTCATCCGTGAGCCCAAGTTCATGTTTGTGCCAATATGACAACATTCCCCTAGGAAAGGGATACGATTTGGTGGATAGAGGGTTTTTTCTTAACCTTTATGTTTATTCCAACAAACAAGGTGAAGGAGACAGACTCAAAATGAGCATTGACCAATGGAGCCAACCGTGACCAACACCAACTGAAGCTAACTTAGTAGCTATTTGAAAAGGAAAGAGAGCCAACTACCTGTAGCTAGCTAGACTCAGTGGAGGTGTTCTTCATGAGATGAGGAACATACAAACTGAGGGATGACAGTGGGGCTCACATATGTTACTAGAGGTCAACTGTTTTAAAGCCATGAATAAGATAAGATAAGATAAGATAAGATAAGATAAGATAAGATAAGATAAGATAAGATAAGATAAGATAAGATAAGATAAGATAAGATAAGATAAGATAAGATAAGAAGAACTTTATTGATCCCACAACAGCAAAATTCACTTGTTACAGCAGCTCACAGAAAGGAATAAGGTGCAAAGGAGGCAAAAAGCGCATGCATGCAAGAGGAATACAGAAAAAAAGTGCAAACACAATGCAAAAAACATACAAGAACAGATTATCTACATATTTGCACGTGGGAACGGGAAGAACTAAACTGTTATTATAAAGTCAGCGGTGGGGATGAATGATCTGTGGTAGCACTTCTTCCTACACTGTGGGTGTAGTAGTCTGCTGCTGAAGGAGCTGCTCAGAGCAGTGGGTGAGAGGTGTTTTTCCATGATGGATGTCAGTTTGGCTAAAATCCTCCTCTCACCCACCTCCTCCACTGAGTCCAGCGGGCAGCCCAAGATAGCACTGATCTTCCTGATCAGCTTGTTCAGTCTCTTCCTGTCCTAGTCAATGCTGCCCGCCTCCCAGCAGACCACAGCGTAGTGGGTGGTAGGGGCCACCACAGAGTAATAAAAAGTCATTAGCAGAGGTCTGCACCCTCCAATGGCTCTCAGTCTCCTCAGAAGGTGGAGGTGACTTTGGCCCTTCCTGTGCAGGGTGTCTGTGTTATTTGACCAGTCCAGTTTATTGTAAAGGTGGACACAGGTACTTAAAGCTGTCAACTGGCTCAATGTCCAAGCCCTGGATGTTCACCGGTGTGCGGGGTAGTGTCCATGTCCTTCACCATCTCCTTCGTCTTGCTGGTGTTTGAGCACAGGTGATTGCACTCGCAGTCCACAAAGTCAATGATGGCCAACCTGTACTCCAGCTCGTTCCCCTCAGACACAAAGCCAACAATGGCTGAGTCATCAGAGAACTTCTAGAGATGTAAACCGCCAGTGTTGTAGGTGAAGTCCGACATGTAGAGGGCAAAGAGGACCGATGACAGCACCGTTCCCTGCTGCAGACTACCACCTCAGACATACAGTTACTCGTTACTCAGCTTCACGTACTGTGGCCTGTTGGAGAGGTAGACAATGGTCCATGCAGCCAAGTGTCCCTCCAATCCTGCCCCCTCCAGCTTCCCTTGCAGTAGCACCGGTTGGGTGGTGTTGAAATGCGCTGGAGAAGTCAAAAAAACATGACTCTCACCGCGCTCCTGGTGGTCTCCAGATTAGTCAGCGCCTGGTGCAGCAGGCAGGTGACACCGTCATCCACCCCAATGTTCAGCCCGGAGGCAAACTGCAGCGGGTCCACCGATGTGTTCACGATGGAGTGAAGGTGGCTGAGGATGAGCCTTTCCCTGGTCTTCATAAGTTGAGAGGTTAAGGCGACTCAAACCGGAAACACACAGACATAATGGAGACCTTCTCCAGACTGAGGCTCAGGTTAAAGATGTACGTGACCACCTCACAGACTTGGTCTGCACAGTCCCTGAGTAGTCTTGGACTGATCCTGTCTGGTATTGCGGCTCCCCTGCTCTTCAGCTGCCTCAATTCTCTCCTCACCTGGTCCAGTGTTACGGAGAGGGGGGAACAAGATGGGGGCAGAGGTGGACAGCAGAGGGTGCGGGGCTGTGGTGGATGGGGGTGGACAGGGGCGGTGTGGGATGGTGTGGAGTGGTGTGAGGGTGGGAGGGTAGGTGGGGGTGAAGGTGATGATGATGGTGATGGTTGGGGGATGGTGGTAGTGGCCCGCTGGACTGGAGATGTGTGGAGAGGGGTGAGGAGTGGCAGAGGGTGCGGGGTTGGAATCTGCTGAAAACAGGTTCAATTCATTGGCCCATCGCTGGTCTTCGTCAGCTGTCCCTTGGGCTCCACTTTATCAAGTCCTGTGGGGAGCCTGATAGCCCAAACTATATGTGTTGTCATGAGTGAAACACCATTAAATACAGATTACATACAAATGCAAATACCAATCATTTCAACACATGCACAAAACATAGCTTTATTTTACAGGTTTACAAAGATTGTGATTTTTAGCTATGAACTTTGAAATTTTCGAACATTACCAAACAGCCTCAAAATCTACAGTATATGACAATATTAGCCCATTTGTGGACCCACGCATACCCATGTAGGAACTTCAGTTGACTATAATAGCACCAGTCTACCGCAGCAGCTGTGTCACATTGCATTCATGTCTGGTGTATTTCAGCCATGAGTCTAAACCGACTGCACCTACAAGCTCCTCTCACCTAACCAGCTTGGTAGGTAGATTAGCTAGAGAAACACAATTTCTACAAACACAATGACAATGTCTCCAAAGGTTTGTTTCCATTGCATTTTTTAAGTTATTTTTCACAGACACAAATGAAAGTGCATTGTGCTTCCTTGCATGAGGATGACAGCAAAAATCTCAGAAATTGATTTTTCTAAACCAGGACAAGTGAACACTGAAAACTTGCTAAATACATGGAAACATTTTGTGCATTTGAAAGTTATTTGCACAGTAAATCACAAACTTTGAGTCAAGCAGCCAAAAGAATGACTCCCATTGCCAAGGACACTCAGGAAGGGGGCTACATGATGCTTAGTCACTGCAAAAAATAAATGATCACAAGTGAGAACAGAATGTAACAGCTGCAGGAAAGACGACAACATAAGCACTGCCAAACCTCAGTTCTACGCAAGTATTGTAAGAGGGCTAAAAGGAAACAGATTGGTCAGTCATAGAATGACTTTGCAAGATAAGGAAGGGATGTTGTTTGCAACCAATTAACAAATACATCTGCCCTGAACTTTCAAGATCTTTAAAGAGCAAATGATGATTCGGTAGGACATAGTTAGCAAGCAAAGACTGAACTGATAATCCAATGAATACAATTTGTCCTCTGACTTGAGGATTTGGACAAATAATCTACAAAGTCATTACTTTGACCAATGGCCATTACTCTGATGGCCATTGATTTGCACATGTACAAACAATGTTCAACAAGTCAATAGGAAAAAATTTGTGCAAAGTAATAACAGATTTTCCCATTGGCTCTGCAGATCCTGCAATTTTAGGGACATTGGTGCTGGTTAACGGTGAGGAAGGAAGGATTTTTTGTTTCCAAGGGTAAGAACTTTTCCATCAGAAGCTCAGAAGATGCTCATAAAATCGTAACTAATAACAGCTACAGGGGAAGAATAGAGCTTTGACTCTTGTAAGCCTGATAGTGCTGAAAAGAAACCTGTTGCTTTTGTTTTCCCCAACAACTTCATTAAAAAAGAAAATGTCCTCTGTGAAATTCACTATCAACAAAGTGACTCAGTATCTGTTCCCATCAGTGCATCACAGCAGCATTATTGACAGCACAGGACAGCTATGCTCACCTGTTCTGATCAGAGTTCTAAAGTGGGCAGTGCCTCAGAAAACAATGAGCTCAGGACATTCTGGGTGTTGTCGGATTTTTACCTTTTGGGCAAAAAGTAAATTTTCATTTTCGCATTTTCATTTTACTCTCATTTGTCGTTACCACCAAAGGTGGCAAAACATAGGAATAATTTATGAAAATGTGATAATATTTTAGTATGAGAGCTATTGCTGAGTAGTGTGTCACAGTAACCAGTTCATGAAGTGAGCCACCCCTAAAGTTAATAGCATTATATACACCTGTGCATATCCTGGTTTAGGTCCATGGGATGTCTTGAAAGCTTTTGAGATAGGAGAAGAGGCCTAGCAGATATTCAATCAAACAAGGTGAGATGAGGACCCATCACCTATGAAATTCCATACCAATATGGTAGCAAAGTCTGAAGAAATTTTCCAATGTTAGCACAAAAACATCTCTTGGAAAGAGAACAGAGGACGTTCTTCTAAAGGCAGGTATAAAACTGTTCATTCATTCATTCACTGTCTTCCGCTTATTCCGGCTATTCCGGGTCGCGGTCGTGCTGGAGCCGATCCCAGCTGTCGAATGGGCGAGCGGTATAAAACTGTTAAGCCACATAATCCTTATGGTTCAAAGCAGGACAGTAAATATGAGGTATGTCCTTGCCACCCATTAGGTCTACTGCCATGGGTACTGGCAAATGCTGATGGGTCCCTATGAAAAACAAATAAGGCTGCACAGATCAGAGAGCTTGAAAGGAATGTCTCCAACAGAACGTATCCCAACCTATCTACTTCCATCCTTAATGATGAAGGAGCGAGGACTGATGTTGTTTTATGCTTCTTCGTACTCTTTTTTTGAACATGTGTGCATGCTATATTTTGTTGATATTTGTTTTTTATCTTTATAATTCTGCTTTTGTTTATTTTGTTATGCATATTCGAAATAAAATAAATTAATTCATTTATTCATTCGACGTCTTCCACCAGATGTCAATAAAAATACAGAACAGACACTATTCTCCAGTACAAGAACCTTGCAGGGGGACACAACGTCCAGCACTGGAGAAAACTCTTACGCAGTCCCTCCAACAAAACCAGAGTCATCAAGTGTCTGGCGGAACAGTGGAAACTCCCACGATACAAAGAGAGGCTGCATTGCAAGGTGATGTATATCACCTGCGAGGAAACTTGCTACAAGTTGACAAAAAAGAGTGTGAGGAAGTAACAGAGCTGTATTCCATGTGTAGAATCTGACATCCATCTGTTCCCTCATGCACTGCATGCAGCAAATGTGGGCTTAAGGCAGTTGTCATTACAGCTGAGGCCATATTGGTAAGGAATTTCATAGGTGATGGGTCCTCATCTCACCTTGTTTGCTTGAATATCTGCTTGGCACCATGATGTCCACAAGGACATCACCTGTCCCATCTGACAGCAATGTTGGACACAGAACTGCACACAGTTTGTTGATCTCAGCAAACTGGCAAGCTCCTTGGAGACACTGTCAATGCATTTGCTGCCTGAGGGAAGCTGAATGTCCTGAAGACGGTGCTAAGAGTACACTTCTTAGCAAAAGGCAGTCATGGAATGTGAGTAACAAGCTGTCCCTGGCAACCGAGCAGTTCACATGTTGCATGTATGTGGCTACTAGCAACGCTGAGGAGCTGAATGAACTCTATTGCACCGAAAAGGGAGAGGTTGAGTCAAGCCAGCTGCCACCACGTAGAGACCGTCTCTTCGTGCATGTTCCGTGAGTCAACTGTCAGGCAGCAAAAAGTCAAAAAGTGCTGTTGCGGCCAAACCCAGTGTTGCCATCTCCACCGAAGATGACAGATGATGGTGACAAGCTGGCCATTTATTTACTAGATGTGCTCCCTTTCTGCATCTTAACATTTTATATTATTTCTTGCCACCTTCAGTGGTACTGGAATCTAATCTGGCCCATTAAACAAAAATGATAACCCAACACGAAAGAACTGTAGAGCAGATATTTCTCAGTGGACTGTTCATATTATGAAGTCATTTGACTCAGTTCCTAATTTTACAAAAGCAATAAACAAAATATGTATAAGAATCATGCTATTTCATGATAACAGCATGTAGTTTAAATGCTGTAGGACTTGATTTAAAGCTGTTATTGAACCTTCTTTTATTCATGCTTTGGTATCTATGCTTTGAAATGTCATTTTCAGTACAAAGCACATCATGCAAATGGATTGTAACTTAAAAACCCACTTACAGGTGTCATCTGCTACAAAAACAAGGAATGTAGGAAATCATGGGGAAAGCATAATCACAAAAAACCAAAGCACACAGGAAAAAAAGTATTTTTGTGGGTTCAATACAGATGAAAAAATTGACTTTGAAAAAAGTAATCAAGCAATCAAACAAAAGTCAACTGGCCCTCAAACAGGCCAATGGCATTTTCTAAATTATTATTTGGTTCAATTTTTTAACTGACAATGCTGCTATGCAGTCTTCCTGGCAAAAAGTAACCCCTAGGGAACATGGCCTGATTTTCTCTTGTTAAAAGCACGATCCCTGGGGGTTATTCTTTTGTAATTTTAGGAAACTGCTTGAACCAGCAACTGTGTTTATTTTTGTAACCCTTAGTCACATTTACCACTGGGTGATCGTGCAGGCCAGCAGCTGGCAAGTTACATGGACGAAGGTAAAGAAAACCTTTATGAACAAAGGTGTCTTTGATGTAATCTTGCAAGGCAGACGGGGAGAGTGCATGTTTTTTTTTACCGCTCAGATGGAAGGCAAACTAATCATTATACCACCACATAGTAGTTTAAAATGTTGTTACTGTTTTCATTCATCTTTGCTGTTAACCTGGTCTGTATTAAATAGCAGTGTCACCCAAATGAGAAGGAGTATGGGCATCCACTCGTTGAACACTTCCAGAAGTCTTTACCTGTGCCCAGCCAAGTGACCATAAGCAGCTTAGGTTGCTACAGGAACATTCCCTGAGGGAAATTTTTGCAACCTTGGGGAATGTTCCTTGAAGATGATTTTTGTAATGCTCAGGAAATCTTCAGGAGATGTGCCAGGAATGTTTCAGGAACTTTTTTTTTTTTTTTTTTACAATGCAACCAATGCCAAGCTTCTCCTTCATTATTATATCATTATTATTGTACATTTTTGGGTCTTTCTTCATATATACACCTGTTGGTTGGAGAAACTTTGTGCAAAATGAACATCTTTTTTTTCTGTGCTGCAATATGTTCAAGTGATTTTATTATTTTATGTTTAAGTAAACCCAAAAGATTGCATGATCATGATTACAAGGGAGCACAGCATGTACAGTAAGTGAATCTACATCAAGTTTTGCATTTGACTCGCAACTCCAAGTCAGTCATTGATTGATATGGATAAATCAAGTGAATGTTTGGATTACTTATATCTGTTATTTTAATTTAATGACTTATGTGAATGGAACTGATAAAGGAGACAGAATATTTGAATATACCATATCTGTATATCAATCAGCATTAGACATCAGGAAGTATTTCAACTCTTTCTTCTTCTGAGTTGATTGGTCGTTGGCAACTTGGATGCATTTCCACTACCTACCTAGAGGACTGGAGTGTGTAGTAGTAATTTATATGACATTCATTCATCATCTTCTGCTGCTTATTCCAGTTACTGGGTCTCGGTCGTGCTGGCCGATCCCAGCTGACAATGGGCGAACGGCGGGGTACTTCCTGGACGAGACGCCAGCTCATCGCAGGGCCACATGACAACCACTCACATTCACGCACACCTACGGGAGCCGAGAATCGAACCTGTGACCTTCTTGCTATGAGGCAACCGTGCTAACCACCGCACCACCATGTTGCCCTCAATTTAGTAAAGCATAAACCTCAGAAGCACAATTCTATCCATTGTTTCTTTCAAGTACTTCAAGGGGTAATGTTGTATGGTGGTGAAAAGGAACATTCACACTACGTTGAGCAAACTTTTTAGAACTGTCTACTTACTTTTCCACTACAGTTATTCCCTGAGTTTATCCCACTGCTTGTTTTTTAATCTTCTTTTAACCATTCACCTTGTGTGGCTTACATTTCTGCCGAGGCCTCATTTATAACACAATTAGCATCCCTACAAAAAGTGTACTGTGCACAAGCCAAAAATCTTGGGCCCCAAAAAATGTGCAGATTCATGAAACACTGCATACACACGTCTGCAAGCAATATTACTGATATAGATCACAACCTGGAAACGTATGCCATGAATTAGCCTTCCACCCTCATATTCCACCATTCATGTCAATGTAAAGTACCTCATGAATGTTGCATAGAAATGCACCCGCTGATCAATTCTGTAGTTATTCATGGCAAAAACCAAAAGCAAGACCACTGTTCTGATGAGTTTCATGGCATTTCTACTTGGGTTCTACTGAGGTTAGAAAATACTATAAATTGGCCACAGCTGGGAAAAGGTTGAGGTCTCAGTGGGCTCGTTTCCAGTCGTGAGGACGCCTCTGCCTCCCCAAACCTTCACCTCCACCGAGCGGCTACGCTCCATTTCATATCCACTTTGCTGTCAGACCATTTTTCTGTATTTCTACCATTAGACAATGCTCAGAGGCTGCTGTAATGTGACACCAAGTCTTTTTTTGCTTGTTACTAATTCCGGAGGACAAGCCTCCAAATAAAATGTTTTTGCCCTTTACCTCCATAATGAGCACCTTATTCTCACACGTGATTGTTTTCGAGCATGATTAGTCACTGTTATTTGGATTATTTCTAAGGTAATTTGCATCGTAATTTATCGGAGGAGACAATGACAGGCAAGTGGCAGGTACAGCTGCGCTTAATTTCAATTGGGATAAAAAAAGTACAGGTAAAAAGGCCTCAGCGCACACATATTATATAACTGGAAATATCTGAGCAAATGTACCATCCAAATTTGGTGGGTGCCACTATCTTTCTGTGTTTTATACATGGGGTCCCAGGTCTCTTCCTCTCCTGGAACCGCTTTGCGTTCTTACTGTATAGCGGTCTCCTCCATACTCCTGCAACCACTCATCTAAGTCCCTGATAAGCATCGCAGAACCAATAAGAGGCATTCTGCCACCTACAGAAAAAATAGCTTAAGTTGTAACATGAAACCTACAATTCAGTGTTAATGACACAGAGGATAAGAGCAATCTAGTGAGTCACCTGAAAGAAAAAATTTAATCACAAGCTGCAATTCACCTGAAACAGATAAAAACACTTTATTGTTCACCGATTATTCGTAGGGGCTGAAAGGAAAAGGGCATGTTGTGTTTCGACCCTTCCTTCTGTATGTTTCAGTCACCATCAAGCATCATTTCTTGAACATTCTGCTGCAGGCACTATATTAAAAGAATACTAGACTGTACACACAGGGGGGTAATAAAAACCACCACAGCCAGTCCGGCAATACTGCAAGGCCACGGAGGGCTAGATTCACACAGGCTGAAGAAGTCCACAAATTGGTCCGAGTCAGACACTTGACCTCTGTCTTTCGCTGAAAGGAAAACCGTGCAGAAATTTCAATTTAAATAATTTGAGTCTCTTTTGTTGTGAAATGTCCTTATGATAAGGTCTTATTCTTGTTCTGAGTAGAGATGTCTATAAAATAAATTATTACAGAATAGTTCAATGTCCTGGCAGCGGTCCGCCTGAGTCTGCTTCACAGGAAACAGAAGAGGGCCATTCCTTAAATGACCTTCCTGCCATCCTCATATCGAGCTCATTTCTGGAGGCAGAGAAAGTGGAACAAGGGCTCACTCCTGATCAGTCAAGGGTCATCATCTCACACGCAGCCGAGACATCATCCACTCGAGACCCTGGCACAACCTAAAGGTAAAGGTAATACATTGGGTGCCATGCAAAGGAACAAGGGGGTGGAAGAGATGGAGACAAGTATGCACAGAGTAAGACAAGCCTTAAGTTGATGGAAGAAAAACAGTCGGGATTTCATTCAGATAAATGTAAATAAAGTATTACACATTTGTTTTGCATCTGCCATGGTGGTAATGTTTTTTCACCTGTGTCTGTTGGTTTATGTATGTGTCAGCAGGATTACACAAAAACTACCAGGCTGTTTGTCAATGGCCTAGATGGAGACCTGTGCTCTACAGACTGCCCATCTAGATTAACATCGAATAATCAGAACTGAAGAATTGATTGTCTGAGTAAATGCTGAGTAAATGCTCATCTTCGACTGGCTGGCAATTATTTGTTAATACCATATAATGCACGCATAAATCCGTTCAAGTTTAATCACTGGAAATTCATCCACAACCAGTGTGGAACGAATGAGCACAGCTGTCAAAGCTTTGTAATCCACAGAACTGAGTTAGGAACTAGAAGCCAACTTGATAAAATAAAC
>CAAKHG010014571.1:0-10026 GCA_901007715.1 Dactylopterus volitans
GCGGATGAACCTGCAAATGAAGTCCCCAACACTTTCCCTTGCCACGCTGCCACCGGAAACGACAGGCCTCCATCCTTCCTCGAGGATGAGGAGGCGAGCTTTCAAAAAGAAAAAAAAAATGAAGACGTTGTCGTCTGAACGCACTCAACAGTGGCTTTAGGGTCGACTGCAGTTGCAAGACGCATGTTTGCTCATAAACGAGCTGCTTCTCAAATCCATTTGTGAAGGAGAGGTCCCTTTAACAACCACATGAAATTATTATTATTATTTTTTTTAAAACTGCCCTCTCCACCACCCCCACCACCCCAACTTCTCCTCTATCACATCCTTCTTTCCATAACTTTGTTCCTTTGGGTCCGCAGATCAAAGGCGCCTGAAATTGGTGTCCTGAAGATGAACATTGTTGGGATGACAGGGCGACAAAGCGCGGGGAAAGCGTGGTCTATCAGACATGTCAGCCCGCAGAAAAGCGGAGGGAGGAGAGGCTGAGAAAGGCCTGGGTGTCGATTTAATACCCCCAGACACGGGGGGGGTGGGGGGTGGGGTCGCTACTTTATAACTAAATTTGATAGATTTTTTTTAATGAGATTTATTTATTTTATTTTTTTGTGACGATGAAAGCGGACGGTTAGTTTATCGCAAACTTGTTCACCAAACTGCGCGCGCCTGCAAAACGTGTTTTTTTTTTTTTAATGGTCAACTTTTCTGATTATTCATAAACTTTTTTTTTTTTTTTTTTTACTGGAGTATGGTGACAGACACCGTGTAACAGGTGCGACGTGTCTCTCTCTCTCTGTGTGCGCGCGCGTGCGTGTGTGCGTGCGCGACCCCGCGCGCGCGCGCGCGTGAAGCGTCTCCGCGTTGCAACCTGCTGCTCCGACCAAGACACTAATAGTTGAAAAGCATCCGAGGTGACTGGAGCTCAGACACTCACAGAATAAATATTTGTATTCATTTGAGAAATGAGGATTTGGAACAAGGGGTACAAAGGCCGACACACACACACACGCACGCACACACACACACACACACACACACACACACACACACACACACACACACACACACACACACACACACACACACACACACACAGAAAACGAGCATGAATGCGAGTATTGTCCCTGGCTTTCACGTTCTGATTCACCATATCATAACCCCTGCGTGGAAAAAAACATCAATATCCCCGCGGAAAGATACGTTTCTATGGGCAACTAAAGAATTTTAGCGCTTAACAGATCTGGCGTAGGAAATGAAAGGGATCAAAGACTCAGCTCGAGGAGGCTTTTTGCGTAAAAGAAAAGATAGACGATGTCGACTCTCAAGTGTTGGCGACTTAAGATTTTTATTTATTTCTTTTTCTTTTTTTTTAAATCTTTTTTTGAAGCTTGGGACTCTGAGAAGTGGCCTAAAGTTGCCGCGATGACGTCGTCGCTGACCGCTGCTCGTTAATTGTTTCACATTCACCTGATAAGAATAAGAATCAGCGATGATGATAAAAACCCTGGGCTGCGCAGATTTTTTTTTTTTTTAATTTTTATTATTATTCATGTGTTTTTTTTTTAAGGACATTGAAAACAACAGCAGCATACCTGGACTGCATGAAGCCAGGTTAAACTTTCTTAATTGTATTCTTAATCTAGAAAAAAAAAAGAAAAAAAACGAGATTTAAGAGGAAGCTGATGGCTGAAATGTCTCAATTGTGAGCCCATTTCCATCCACACAACCCTTTCAGGTACCTCGACACGCATTGAAACAACACTAAAATAAACAGGCCTAAACAGTAGAGTGGCCCCCTTTGTTGCGGCAAAGGCAGCTGCCCGGCCCTCTATTATCCCCGAGCAGACTGACCGCATCCTTCCCGCTGCCCCCTCACCGTCCCACTGCACAAAAAGAGAGGGATGTTCTGCTTGCATGGGTAACACTGTCGTTCCAGCCCTTAGCATTCCTCTTACTCTGCGGTGAAAAGAGTGGGAGTAGTGGACACAGCCTGATCTGCGGAGTACAAAGACGCTCCGTAGAGTCCCATTGGAGTGAAAGAAATGAAGGAGCTGGAAATTTGTGAAAGAGGGTCGGAAGATTTAGAGAAAGAACGGAAGTGCAGTTGTGCTTGATTTCCCCTCCTAACTAGGGATGGGGTGGACGGATGAACCCGCTTGAGTGGACTCACCTTTTACTGAGCGAGAAAAGGCGTTTGCTCACCTGTTTATTCTGGAATATGTCTTAATATTTTTTTTTGTCATCTCCAGTGCTGGACCTGCAGGCTGCAGCAGAATTTTTCACATCATAAGTTTTTTTCTTTGTAAATCTGTGTTGTTTTTTAAAAACATCTTTTTGTGTGTGTGTTTTTTTTGTGACAAAATTCAGATCTAAAAAAATATATATATATACATATTTTCATCTCACAACTTTCCAAATGCCAGTTCTTCAAGGAAAAGAAAACCCAGCTGAAATTAGTTTAAAGGCTGGCCTTTTTTTTTTTTTTTATTACCAGTAATTAAGTATTAATCCACACAATTAGAAGAATTAGATATTAAATGTGTTGCCTGGCAGAGATGGGAATGGGAGGCTGCAGCGTGCCCTCGGGGGAGTCCCATGCTGGCAGGGTTTATGTGGACACACACTTTCAACAGGGCTTGAATATGACCCTGTTGTTTCAAAATGGCCTCCTGATTTATATCCATCAGGGTTTAAAGGGCCTGTCACGTCTGCTGAAATAGAGGTGTTGACAGCCACACTTGACAGCTTCTCGCTCATACTGTTTTAATGTTGGTGTATATGGCATCGCTGTCTTATGTGCATGTCACGCCGGGCATTTTGAGCTGCAGAGATTAGGCGATGCTCTGCCAGAGAGGCCCGATGGTGTAAGTTTAGCAACAAGCAAATAAAAAAATGGAGCAATAGCCGTTTTTAAAAAATTTTTTTCATTCGATTGGAGCGAGTGACGCGATCATGCACCACGAGTAACACACACACACACACAGAACAATGCATAAGGTTGTACATTTAAAAAAAAGCCTCAGTATGCAATTATTTTCTAGCTTATACGAATTAGCCTTCCTCTTTAACGTTCTTACATTAAAACAAAACTCGATACTTAACTTCCAGTTGGTTATCTTCATAAAAGTTCCTTTCCAGCTCATTATATCCTCTAATTCCTGATTGTGTTGACCGTAAAATTCCAAATAGCCTTTCACTTTTCATGCACAAGATACTTTTTCAGTGTAAGCTCTTGTTTTTATTTTACATACTGATGTTATAGCTCTGAGTTTGCTGAGCCACTTTGCATTTCGGCCTCCAGAGAGACCCCCCCGGGGGGTCGTCGCGAGCCGGCAAAGCGATACGAGCGTCTCCGAACTTACACGAGAAGCCACGCGGAACCATGTGCGACACACACTGGAACATTCATTTTGGAGTGCGCCAGAGGTGAGGACCGATATGTGCTTTAACATGGGACTAAAATCCTCCGAGAACCCTCTTCGGTGGCGCATTCCACGGGTCACGGTGCAGACACCACATTGTCGGGCCATTTCATCCTCATCAACATTTGTGCGGGCTGCACAGCCAGCCTAAGGCCAAAAAGAAACGTGCTCGGGATCTATAGTTAGCATGGACCATCTCCTCTGGCTCCACTGAGCCGCTCCGACTTAAGCGCAGCACAACTTTCCGATTGGTGGAGGCGGGTGACGAGGGAATAAGACCGAAAAATCAGAAGGCCCCTTTGTCTGAGTGCGTTTCACCTCGTTCAATGTGCACTATTTAAACTGTAATTGAGATTCATTGTCGGTATATATGCACAGCGGGCCTTGCGCACGTTGCGTTAGTAAGTGGGACGCTATGTTTTGCTGCCAGGTCATTCCACACTCGAGCGTGCGCTATTTTAACTGCGCGTGCATACTGTGACAGTGCATGCACTTATTAAGCCTCTTGTGTTATAATTACATCATCTTGAGCCTTGTCATTCTGACACTTGCATGTGAGGCATGTAAACCCCATGGCCGGCTATATATCAGCCTGCTTTGTTTGACATTTATACACAACCGTGGTCTTGTGTAATTATGAGCTTACTGTTCTGTCAAATATTTAATGCCTTGTAAAGCAGCCTTCTATTTATAATGGAGAATGAATGGTGCAGGGCTATCTGTGAGAGAGAGAGAGAGCGAGAGGCAAAGCGTACAATGTATTCCCTGGCATGTGCAGCATAAACATGATTAGAGAAGTTACTACGGCAAGTTTAACATGCCAGCGGGCAGCAATAATTCATCGCTCTTTAGTTGGGATGTTACAGCTGCAAAGACTGGTCACTTAGTGGATCCAAAGAAAGAAGTACAAAAAATAAAACAACTATACATAACATTTCCTAAAAAAATAAAAATAAAAAAAAATGCAAAAGTCCTATTCCTGAAATGAGAATATTTCTTAAGTCTATGATTGAGAATAAACAAAATATATTTTTTTGTCATGGCAGGTTGGTCAGGACAAGTTCAATGATGTTGGCATTTTATAGATCAAACAACTGGTCGAATGTTCTAGAAAGCAGTTTTTATTTTGTATACAAAAACACTATTTAGTTGTGGAAAAAAAGTCGGTGGAATATCGACAAAAAAAAAAAATGTTGCCCTGATTTGTGATTTATGTGTGGAACCAACAGTGCTCCCTTGCAGTAACACGGTCGGAACAGCAGCTTTGACTTGTTAGCTGGCAGCCTGCCTCCTGACACCGACTTTTTCATTAAATATTGACATTATCTGTTTTCCTCTGGCCATAATGAGTACGGTCATGAGATTGCATCTGTCACCTGCCATGTAGTCAATATCGGTCATTTTTCATGAGCACGTATGACCTATCTGGTTGTTTTTAACCATTCATATAGGGACACACCCCCACGTACCCTCTATTCACTCCAATAATGAGCCCATCCCTCCTCAGTATTAGATGACTTATCAGAATCAGAATCAGTAGTACTTTACTAAATTGTGTGATGTATATAAGCCTGAGAACATGTTTCAGGAGTGTGGGAGGAGATGCTGGACGGGGCCAAACAAGCGCCTGACTTTGCAGTGAGAGATAATCATTTGCCACTTTTTTTTTTTTTTGCAAACATGATCTGCTCATTTGCAACAATGAGCTGTGAGCGCATCAACAGTGATCGTGACTGTTAACTGTGCCTTCTAAATCCATTACGCCTCCTCGTGTTTTACTACATTTCAGTGCCATAATGTTTCTGTGCTATAATTAAGGTCTGGTTAGGTATATTCAAAATTTTAGGCAAAACATCCCAGTCGTGGTTGAAAAGCACACTTTAATCGTGGTCGCGCACAGACGGACAAGAGTGGCTGCTGCGCCGGTGTCACGCCGACTGACTAAATGGGATGAGAACGCGCAGCATTAACTTAGCTTTCACACTTTGATGTCTGACTACTAGATCATTTATCAGTCAGAATATCTTTCATAGAATTCTTTTCGTTATCGATGATAAAAAAAAAAACAAAGTACCACATCATTGCAGTTATACTTATTTACTGACTTACTTCACAAAATGGGAACAAATTTTCTGTAAAACCCCCTTGTTATAATACAGTATATAGCACGCATCTAAACAAAGCAGCCCAAAGAAGAATCTGAATTAAAACAGTATGATTAAAGAATCAGGAAGCACTGATTTTAGTGCATTAGAGTTTCTAATGTTCCCTGTTACATGCATATTTCAGCGAGTAAAAAAAAAGAAAAAAAGTGAACGTATATTGTTTTTACACCTCTATTATGCCGTATACTGTCAACGTAAATGGGTTCATGCTGCGCCTTGTCTATATCTCAGAGAGACTTGGGCCTAGTGGACAGTTCAGGGGCACAGAGAAGGTGCTTTAAATAATGCCGAACATATGGTAGCTGGAAATGTTGGCTCGGAGAAAGGCTCCTCAACTTATGTCTGTGTCTTGACGTGTGGGAATAGAGGCTCCATGCATGGCTGCCATCCATTGGCCCTTACGTTTCGCACATGTAGGTAAACAATCCTGCCTTGTCCGCTGAGAGGCCGGCGTTTATACATACGGGTGCAAAACATGTGTTGCGTCCAAAGTCGCAGCAAAGGTCACTAAGCTATGCTTTGAACACTTCAAAGCCGGGGGATGAGACTGTAGCTTTTAAGTTTTATGGCAGGTGTAAGCAGAGGGGTTGCTGACCAGCCCAGGGTGGTCTGCTCCCTGGTCTGCAAGAAGCTGCTCGCTGGTGGTTAGTGTGGCAGGAGAGGTGGTGCGCGCAGGGCCGAGGCGTCGGGGGCAGGGGCGCGCTCGGCCGGTGAGGCCGTCCAAAATGTCTCCGTGCAGCAGGCCACATTTGGAGTCTTTGGAACTGAAAGGGTTCCTGGGAGCAGACTGGACACAGGCAGACGTCCACTTCAAGGGTCTCTGGTTTCAGAGGACCTCAGCAGGGTACGTCTACGGCCTGCGTCAGTCCTATTTGGAAACAGATACATTGGCAGAGAGGAGCATTGGGGCCAGAGCCTGATGACCATACCACAGAGTGACCACAACATTGCACTCTCCCCTGACAGACCAGAAACAGACCCTATAGCAAGTTCAAAGGATCCGGAGGGGTCTTGCCAAAGTTCATTTGCCAGAGTTCATTTATCTCAGCACCTGATGTGGTTCACTGCCTCTCGTTTCGTCAGGCACTTCAGTTTAAAGTCTGAGACTTCAAAGGTGCCAATGTTTACTATAAGATCTTATTCAAAATGAGTCGTTAGGCTACAAAGCCTGCAATTAGATGTATTTTAAACCATATGCATCACCTCACTATTTTTTCTTAGTTATGGACAAAGGGACTTTGGTGTGTTTACGTCATTTTCTCCTCAAGCCCCACTTCTGAAGTGAATAGAATGCAGAGCAGATTGTGGGACGGCAGAATTGCAAGGCTTTCAGAGATTTGGTTGATTCTGGTGTCAAACCAAGCACAACGCGCAATTGTTTGAAACGACTCCGCTCACAAATGCACTCGCATCCCCTGCCTGAAGCCGCACAAAGTCCACGTTGCACAACAAAGCTTCAAATGCACACAGTCGGGTGTTCTTTCACACTCCACATTATGAACATTGAAATCGACACAAAGTGGCTTGATAAGTCCTCCGGTGACAGAAGCCACCAAATTGATCATTGTGAACGCTTTACAATATCCATAATTACGTGAGTGGAATGCAAGGTGCCGTGCGTCTGTTTGATGGTCCTGGAGTGACAGGTCTATAACAGCCCTCTCTCAGGCACATTGAGAAAAGCCATTACAAGCTCAGGGTGAAGCAGGTGTGTTTGCAGCACCTCACAGATGGCTGGGAGCGTCGTTAATGAGAGAGCAGTAAACACATGAAAACTTTTATCTTTGACGGCGCTTGGTTTTACCGAGCGCGCGGCTCTAACATGCCCAGGCCGAGGACGCGAGGTCAATTTCGCACGTGGGATTTGAGTGACCCCCAGCGAAAAAAGGTCATGCCCGGATGCGTTTTGCACGCGATTCCCGGGCTGACTGACAAACATTTTATTGAGGGCATTTACAGTCTTCGACTCGCCAGCTTCTTACCGCCATATCAGATAGCACCAATGTCACAGTTGGAGTGCAGGCTTGGCAGCGCTCTTGCATACGCTCTATCAATGGCATCCTGATACAATTCTGCAACGTTATCCTCTCCGACGCCTCTCCGTTTGTACGGGGACGCTTAAGTGTGATGATTAAAAGTGCATTACCTGGGCCGGGTGATTCCCTGAATGAGCCGTGCTAAATTGCTTGTTTTCCACGTTGTGATTAATTGAACTTCGAGAGCCACATTTCAACACGCTTTGTTTTTCTGTCCCCAGTCATCACCTATTATCAAAGACAAATTTTCAATATCTCTCTGGGAGTCCAATTAAGGATTTACATTGTGACAGTATTTTTCACTTTAATTACTGTACATAGCTTTGATGTATTTCCTTATTTATCAAACAACACAGTGGAGAATAGAATTCATCAAGTAAACGGATAGTTATGTTCTGTAATTGCGACTTCTTTTTGTCTGAGATCCAAAATTTGATGAACAGTTGAATTATATCTCCCCCTTGGAAAATGGCTGCACAGCATATTCCTGCTGAAGCGCCGTGCTGTAGAATATTGTAGCTCAGAAGATATACAGTTACACATTTTTTAATATCTTTAAGTGTAAAGAAATGAAAAGAACAGGATTTAAATATTATCACCCTTGCATATAGTAACTCAAGAATAGCCGTGATATTAGTCGGCAGGTGTTGGAATCACAGTATCTTTAAAATGTATGGTCAGTGGTATTAATTTTCATTTGATCTCATATTGGGAGAACAGCCGGAATCCTCCTGTAACTGGAGGTGTTGTAAAACATCAGCGTTCGCGGTGATGCCTGGTGGCCGCTGCAGACAGCTGCTATACACACTGGCATTCTGGGATTCACTCTTAATACTTAAAACCTAAATGCCTCATAGTTGGAGACGACTGCAATGGTGTTCAAGTTAAGTGGCTCCAAATTGAAATTTCCTGTGGGTTTTCTGTCTGCATATGGAGCCAATAAAAGTCCTGCGGGCCTGGAATAAATGTTAATTTTTCTTTTTGTGGGTCTGCAGGGTAAGAGGAATGATGACAGTTTCCCGGCTAAACATGCAGATATTCTGTGAATAATCATCTCATTTCTAGAAGGAAATGTAATAAATAAGAACTAGTATGGCAATCCTCTCTCGGTGATGGTTCCCTGGAAGCGAGGCCCGCAGTAGTTTCAAGCAACCCGTGGCATCCCGCTTAATGCCCAATTTTCATCCAGCATCTACACCAGCTCCTTTGTGTGACCCTGCAAATATCCTCTGGGCCTCTTCATTAGTCTATGGGGCCTGTGCGCAAAGGGTCTCCAGTTAATTTGCCCCGGCAGGACTGTTTCCCCTACTGGAGATCAGATAGGAAAAAGTCAGCCGCTGAAGGATTCACACAGGCACGCTTGATGCATTTATATATGGAGGGATTCCACATCCATTTTAAGTGCTTCAGCAAACCTCTCGCACCACTCATTGGCTTGTTTATGACCAGAGTTCTGGTCTGATCTTGTCATGCTCTGAGCACGGCGGTGGATCAAGGCTATAACACTCTTTTTCCCCCCCTTTTTTTCTGCATTGTTTGGCCGACCGCTTGCTGCTACAATTGACCTGCGAGTGGAGCTGATGACCAAGATGACTAACCCCTGGGGAGCCCAAGTCAGGGAAATCATGCGAGAGATGGAGAGAGACGGAGAGGAGAGCAAGAGACCAAAACCGACTCGCACAACGTGCGCATGTGCTCACACAAGACTATATTTCCGCGGCGCTGTTATTGACTGAGCCCAGTGTATTTTGGTTGAAATGTCTGCGGCGAGGAGCGATGCCACATTTATGCAGCACAAGGCTGTCATTTCTTTTGGTTCAGGGGCTCCTAGTGAGATGCTGGCATGATGCGCCCGGCTATGACAGGTGCTGCTGTCCTGACAGCGCAGCTCGGCCACCAACCAGACAAGAGTTGTCTGCTCAGACCGCCGACGACCCGGGATCTTGCTGGGAGCGCGATCCCAACTTGGCACTGACCACAGCACCAATCCCCGGAGGAGATTTGATTGTGTCACACGAGGGGGAAAAGAAGTTTGTGAAAACAGAAGTGGTGGTTGCTATCTCTGTATGGAACCATGAAAACATGCACTTTCTAGCTTAGAACAGCCCTTTAAAACCTCTCTTTTCACTATCAAGGTTGGGTGTGTGCTTGTTTGTTTTCAGGGCAGGACGACGAGCAGGAGACAAACTCTCACCAGGAAATATTTGGAAACATGTCTTCCTCCGCTGCAGGGTTGTGAGGTTGCACATGGAAAACATTAAGCTGGATGAGGATGGGCAAGTAAATGTCAGGAATTTGAAAAAAAGAAAGAAAAAAAAAAGAAAAAAACAAACAAAAAAAAAAACAAAAAAAAAAAGTGACTGAAAGCTGGAGCAGGAAAAGGAAGACTCACACAGATCAGGG
>CAAKHG010014576.1:12107-29069 GCA_901007715.1 Dactylopterus volitans
TTAACTGTCACTGAGTAACTGTTACTCTGCTGTCAAGTGACTTCAAACTCTGGTGTGTGTGTGCGTGTGCGTGTGTAAGTGTGTGTGTGTGTGTGTGTGTGTGTGTGTATGTAATGTGTGTTCACCTACAGATGCACAGGGTTTACTTCCTGATGGTGATTTAAGTTCACCCACAACAGCACCTCAAGAGTATCGAGCTTCCATTTTGTCACGTATCTATGAGTAAGATAGGGCAGGCAGGTAGGACGTAATGTCGGGAGGAATTTGATTGGACCCAGTTCATCTGCCACTCAGATCAAAAGGAGAAGCGGAAGAGAACTGGCGGCCCTCACGGCTAAAGACGCCGCCAGTCTCAAAGTGAATAAATTCTAGCCGGCAGCTTGTAATATAACTGTGGAATTTTGTCACAAATAAACAAAGTTTGCAGTCGCACGCTAATGCTAACAAGGTAACTACAGCCCTGTGCCATTCATCTATCAAGGTTGATTTATTGAAATACTATTGGTGGAATGTGGCTGGTAAGCATCAAACACAGAAATATGACTGAATTTTGATGATAAAAAAAAAATCACAATTTTTTTTCTTTTTTTTTTGTCATTTTTAAGGCATATGTTGTATGCAAGTTCACAATGTGACTAGGGAGGTGACCTAAAAGGGTTAAAAAGGCATTTTACATTTCAGGTGGACATTCCAGGATGCTTGCGTCGCTGAAATACATGATAATGCCAGTATTACTTACATGCAGCCGTGTATACGCTGATTTAAACCTGTTGATATCCAAGTCTTTCATTACGTGTGTTGGTAAGTGTGTTTCACCTCCTGCCAAGAAATCTAATCACGGGCTTTCCTTTTGAGCATGTATCAGATTATCTAGATTATCTAATTACCACACTTCAAAGTGTGTACTGTGAATGGTCAAGAGCTGAGATATCTGATTATCCAAAGAATGCTCTTAAAAGCAGAATATTATCCGCATATCCCATGTCGTTGTTGCAAAATGCTACATCGGGAACAAAGCAGACCAGAAAATGCTGTTTAAATGGCACATATCAAATCAAGAGTTGAATATTATTGTGCATGTACCACATAACGCAAACGTCGCAGCAATACAATTTCATTAACACAATAACAAGTGGGCTTTGGTCCCGACAAGGTGTAGATATTTGTAGGGTTAAGCAACCAAAACGTGTGAAAAAAAAGCAAGCAGAAAGCTGGATGCGCCCGGCGTCGACATAAACTGAGTCACATTTTTTCCGGAAGACTATTCTAGCATTTAAGTGATGGAATTGGAGAGACGAGGCTCGCTGTGTGTCACCTCTGAGGTGCGTTTGATGCAGCGATGCTGCCCCAGGCTGCTCTCAGCACACAAAAAAAAAACATACACAACCGAAATTTATATCAGCATCACAACATTTACGTCGGCTGAAAAAAGGTTAATTTATTTTAAATGCTGAACTTTGCCAAGGAAAGTTTTTATCCCCCACTTCCACATCTTTAGTAGAATTAATTAATCTAAGGCTATGATAGCATAGCTTCACACACATGCCTTGGACCCGTTAGATCTTGTTGTTAGCACCACGTAAACAGCTCAAGAAACTAAAGAAGCCTTTTGGTGACTCATGAATGTTGAAGCGGGAACTTTCTGTGCTGGGACAGCTGCAACCTTGAATTCCCTCAGCTCTCTGCTTTTTCAGAGAAGGGAAGACTATCCTGCAAGTTCACCGGAAGCATCATAAAGAAAGTAGAAGTTAAAGAACTAACGCTGTCTAAGTCTATATCGTATACAAACCAAATATCCTCAAACAAAAATAAAACAACAAAGCAAACGAACTCAATAAGAGGCAACATTCTGTTAAATTTATGTAAAGGTGGATGACTGCTATTTCACTTAAGTCCAACAGAGGGAACAATATTTAGGTTTGACTACAGGCCTCAAGTTGACTCTTAGGTGTCAGGTCAATGTTTCGATTCAGCAGCTGTGATAAGAAAAACCAAGATATGAGTCGACCCTGAAGGCCACATTTTCAAGCAGGAGTGGAAATTTGCAATGGCGACGTTGCGACGTGAACAGACGTTTCTCCACCGAGCATGCTAGCTATGCCGCAAACGTGTTAGCGCAGGAAAGAGAAGGTTGGCGCATTCCAAACATTGTCCAAGTCAGAATGAACTAAGTGTTGATTGATACATTAAATAAACATTATCATAATTGATGCAAGTCCCCGGAAATCACTTTTCCTAATGAGTCAGTTTTGAGACGGCTCCATTCTGCCTGCAGCAAAACAAATTGTTTGTTGATTAGATTTGAAGTTATTTTGAATAATTCTGAATAGTTAGCACGGATGAAGCACCTCCCTGAAGCAGCTTTTTGTTTGACGGATTACACGGATTACAAAAAAAAAAAATCGTTTGTTAGCTCTACTTATTTACCGGTAAATTATTTCAACAATTCCAACTAAATTGAATTGTATTAGAAATGATTTAATGCTATTATCTGTATGGAATCTAATCAACTCATGTGCAACCGACATCATTATTGCACACTTCCCAAGTTATCTGGTCGACTTTAATTAATAGTTCAGTGTCCAGTTGTAAATTTAGGAGTTTAATGTCATGAGGTCACCAACACAATTGATTCGATTTGATTCACTGATTCAGTAAGACTGACGAAACTACTCGTCTCGTCTCCTTCCGCTTGTCCGGGTCGCGGGGGCGGCAGCGGCCCGCTGTCCGATCCACGTTAAACCAGACCCATGTGGTTCCTGCTGCGGGTGGTGGGCCTGCTGGAGGAACTGACTAAACTACATTTAAACCAGTTCCAACTTCGGTGTAATTAAAACTATTTTCACCAAACTTTGTGGAAGAGCACATTCAAGTTAAGTGCAGATCCAGCTCAAGAGGCAGATCTCGGAATGCCTTTTAAGTTTTCTTTAGAAAATTGAGACAGGGCAGCTTTTTAGCTAATAGCTCACAAAATTAAATCAGGCATAAATCTTATCAAAGAGAATACATGATAATTGAGTATTGGAAATATTCCAAAATATTCCAAATAGGCATAGATTTAGGGACATTGAAAAATTGAGCTACTGTGCTGTAAAATCCTTTGTGTTAGAAAAGAAGTCATTTCTGACAGACTCGTCCTTTTTTTCTCTTTCTTTTTTCTGTCATGATGATGCTGATTAGACAGGAAAGCGTAAGACCTTGGCAGAGGTATGCACTCGGGAGTGCTTTTCCACTTTCAAGAGAAACACTCCATCCTGCTTGAAACATCACAAATCTGGCATGAGCTTTAACGTGATCAAACAGAAAATACCTCTGCAGACATCTTCAACCTGAACCGAGTACGTAATGCTTTATACTGATGATTTCTTATCAACCATCGAGGCTGTTGAGAACCCAAATTTATGCACAGAACCGTCAGTTCATTTCTGACCTTTCACATGTGAAAATGCCATTTGTCGGAACACTTTCGGAGGGATTGTGAGTACTCTGCGTGTCTCTGTCTGTATCTGCATGTGTGCGTGCCTGTGTGCGCACATGCGTGCACACGCTGGATTTTCATTGGAGGTTTTCATGGCCTGAGTCTTAGTCAACCTGATGACGTTCAAATGACTAGTTACCACCTCCGTGTATTTGCATGCTTTCACTGCTGACTGTCATGAGAATTCTACAAGTGTATGTTGTCAATCAGGAAAAGGGATCAACTAGGTGGAACACGGGGTGGGAATTTTGGTCGTGGAACTGGGTCTTCTGGAAACAAGTATTTCATTTCAAAGCTAAATTAATAACAGTATCTTTATGTCTGCACAGTTCAGATGGATTGACGCCCCCGCCCCCACAGCTTCACTGCGTAGGACGGCGTGGTACGTGCAAAGTTGGACATTCATCGATGAAGGTGGACATTTTTTCGCCGATCTTAAGAAGCCGTGATTTGTGACATGACAAACAGTTCGGACAGCGATCCATTCTTCAGCACGCACAAATGAGTGATGTGGAGACAACGAGCTCCCCAAACAGCCACAGACGTCGGCTTTCGTCAGCTTCAGCCCCACCGTTACAAATCGGTGGCCCGGTTTGTGTTTGGGTTTGGTTGTGTTTTGGGAAAAGTCGCGGTTTGGGTTAAGAAGCACGTATCTTGCTTTTAAAACATTATCTGGACTCACCGCTTATAACAGGAGAACAACATTGTGTCCAGGTGCGATCTCCTTGAAAACAGCCCCCTCTGCTCCCAGCTCAGCTACGAGATTTGCACTTTAGGTTTCCCACTCTTAAGTTCCGCGCTCGTGCGACCCCTCCACCTTCGTTCCCACCCCCCCAGCTTCACTTTCGCTCCATAGGTGGAGGTCATCATAATTCCTACAACCACTAGCAGACATCTGTAACTTAAACCCAGATGTAGTTTTTTTTGTTTATGCTGCTTGGATTTAAGACCTCTTCGGTCGTATTTCTTGGGAGGACATTCCCCGTGGAAACACGAGACGCCCCGTGCACAAACACTGAGAATGAGCTTCACAGCGAAGTAGGAGGCATCCAGCAGTTGATTTTGTAATCTGAAAAATACTTGCATATTCATGGACACATACCCAGGGATTTTTAATAAAGGGGAAGGAGGTGGCGTTTTAGGGACTTTCATGTGGAAATTACACTGTTTTCTTGCAAAAACATGTCAAGAAATATTGGAGTACATCTGAAAACCAGTCATGCAAAAACCTCTACCCCTCTTCATTGATGTGGGCTTTCTTTCATTTGTCTCTGGGTATTTTGATGTCGCTCCATTATAAGACAAGTGAATCGGACTTAGGATGGGAATATTGATCAAGGTTTGACGGTGTAAGTATTAGATTTTAATCGAAATGTTTTGGGGGGGTTTTTCTACCAGAGCTGTAGTCACTGAGAAACAGCGAGAAGAGCACAAACAATTCAAAATGTCTCTACTGAGAAAATTAGGACCGTGTGTAGAAAAAAAACAGTTTCAGGACTTTTAAATTTGCTTCATAATGGGCTGTGACATTCAGCCCAATATTTCACAGTTGAAGCCTGGCTTGTAGACATATTATGACACTGTAAATTACCCAAGGCAACTTTTTTGCATCTCTGATGTGAATTTCCTTGTTACTGATACTATCTACAATAAACTGACCAACTTATCAGTCTAATTAAGGAGAGAACACACACACACACACACACACACACACACACACACACACACACACACGGACTGAAAGTACAGAAGTGTCTGGTGAGAGAACAAAGCGAGATAATGAGTCTTTTTGTGGAGATCCAGCAGCAAATGAGCAACAGTGGGAACGCAACAACACACGAACTGCAGTGACGGCACCGGCATCCGTGTCTCAGCACCGGACAGGCAGGCAGGCAGGCAGGCAGGCGCACATCCGCACGTGCCTGGCCACACAAACACACAAGGCCTCAGTCAGCAGCAGAGATCTGCTGAACCGACAGCATCGGCCGAGGCAAACACACGACAGATAAGCATCTGAGAGAGGGACACAAAATGATGAAGACAGAGAAAGGCACATAAGGGTGCCACACATGAGGCCTGGAACGCTGGTATCAGAGGGAAAGATTGTGAAGGATGGCGGACACGCACGGATGAACATATGAATGGCCGATGTCGAGGGACTAGTAACGCAATCTGTGCATTCGATCTCAACATGCAGATGCTTTTGTCTCACTTCTTGCCATTACACTCCGGCCCGAAATGTCTGGCACAAATAATAAACGTCAGTCTTTATGTCTTTCCTCTATGGCAGTAACGGGAATTAACTGTCCGGTCCCTCTGCTAGAAATAGCGTTGACTTGAGGCAAATTGTAATAAATTGCACAAATATCTGCAGGCCACTGTTGACAGCCCAGCCGGGAAACAAAAAGTTATGTCTAATTTTAATGTAGGATGAGTGTGCTCTCATTCTGCAACATCTGGCATTTATCTTCTCACGATAAGAAAGGTTTCTTTACGTCATTGGGAGGTGAAGGGGTTCTTAGATGCACAAAGTTTTTGCTTGAAAAGAGTCAGTCTCATCCTCTAATGCTCTTGCTATCTCTCACTCCACACACACCAAACAACGGCAATGTACCCACAGGGGGCTTTTGTTTCCGAGAGCTCATATATCAAATGTGTCTCTTCACCAAGAAAGGCAGCTTAACGAGAGATCTGCAGCACACGTGTTTTTGATTGGCCTTCGTTTTCTGAACTTGGGTCAGGGGTTAGTCTGGCCCACCCCTCGTCACATATCTGTGTACACACATGTTTCAGTGTTTGCGTCCAGTCGCAAAACCAAGCCAGACCCCCCTTTGGTGTCTTTCCCCTACTGCTGGTTTCTCTCACCACACCTCCAGCATCCCAAAGGTGCTGATGAAAAGACTTCAGAAGCCTGATTCATGGGCCAAGGCCTCCTTAATGAACTGAGGAACTCACTCAGACTCGCTAAATGACGCAGAGAAGCTCTGGATGATTAAAGGAAGACGGGGAGGGAGAGGAAGCAGAGAAGAGGGAGGGTCATCATCTCTTGAGGTAAAACTGGCCCTGCAATCTCTGCTGCCCCTCTGCTCCTCTTTGGAGAGAGTGGATGTAGGAGGGGGAAGGACTTTGGCCAAAAGCCCTGGAGTCTGATCCTCATTAAGAAGCACAAAGAACATCAAAGACCAGCCTCAAACCTCTATCAGTCAGGAGCACCCACAATCCCCGTGATATTAAAACTCCGGGGCGCCATTCTGTGTCAAGTTCTGAGGCAGGCGCAGGGGTTTGGGTGACTCAGAGGTTGGGAGACTTTAAGGTCCTGAAGGTCAATGAGAGTTTTAAATAAAATTCTCCGCACCTCAGTGACAGGCCGTTGCTATACAGATTTTTTTTGCTGTAACAGAAAAAATTAGAAGTGGGAGATGATGGTAACTAGCAGCCGTGGGAGTGAAACATTTTTAACTTAAAAAAAAAACAACCCTCCCTTCTTTCTTAAAAAACTGTGACCAGACTAGTGCAACAGTCACATGAGCAACAGTTTAAGCGTTTCAATTTCCATTTGAATTCATTGCCACACTTTGAAGTTGTATCAAGGTCACTCTTCATAATCCTTGAAGCTCTTCTGCCTTTTCCATCAGGTTTTAGCACTAATAAAAGGCTGGGAGCTCTTTGAGTGGCTTTGTTAAATTAAAGAACATGCGTTAAAGGGTCAGCTCCTGCCAATTTTTGCCACTTGGGGGCAGCAGAACAAATTGTAAAAACAACACTGGCATTTCAGCTTGTGACGCTCTCAGCAGACATTTTATTATTTGCGCATCCAAAAAAGAAACATTTCCCTGATAATTTCCTGGCCCCTCAAACGGCTACATGCCTCTTTTTGGGATAGAAACTGAAACCAAAAAAAGAGGCTAAAGGATACTAAAACTCTCCACAAAGTCATGTTAAATGTAATAAGTCCATTCACTATAAACATAAAATATTGATAAATATAATTCAATAATGTAAGATCAGAGCATTTTCCACAGCATAATGGAGAAACTGATGGGTATTGACATACTGCTATAGGCTCTCTGTGTTTATATTTGTTTATAATCCTCTAAACCAATCACAATAACCGAAGGTGGAACTACACCCTTCATGTAAATGAGCTATTTTGCCCGTGCAGGTTGCTAGTTCGGAGATCATTGTTATTGTTTCTTGTACCAACAAGATTTTGAAAATGGTAAAATAACACGCTGCTACACACAGAAGAAAAAACAGGCAGACGATAGCGGGCTAATGCACACAGTCAAGATCGGCTGACTTCAATTTTAACTGTATACAATCAGAAAAAAATACAGGATTCAAAATTACTTGATTCAAAACCAAGTAAAATAATCCCTCTAATTATGAATAAGTTTAGCCTATCAAAGTCCAATAAAGCGCGAACCCTGTTCTAAATTGTAACTTTACACTAAATCTTAATCCTAAAATTGAAAGTGTGTCACAACATGAGGAACAGCCAATGTCTCAATTTTCCCAACAGAATCTTCTCTTCCAAGGTCTAAAACTCTAATCATTTCTGCCAAAGATAAATGTACAAGTAGGTATATGCATGAAGTGGTTGACACAAACAAATGATGACTGACCTCAAAATAAAGGCAATAATAACTGGGTGAGGAGGAGAAATTAGCACAGCGGTGCCAACAGTCCAGCCCTTCTACCCATTTAGCCGTTCTGTCAACAGTTTTTTTATGCTAAGCTAACAGACTGCTAGCTCTTGCTTCTTTTACCATAAATGTGAGATTGGCAATTGCCTTCTACCCAGCAAAAAAAGCGGAAAACGATTTCCCAAAATGACCCACTTTTTCTGAAAAAGGAACAAATCCGGTTAAAACAAGTTGTTTTTGTCAGTTAAATCAATCTGGACTATGCTAACAATGAATGTTGGAGGTGGTAGCTGAGACAGCTGCTTGCACAAATGGGCTCCTAATGTTTTCTCAAGAGAGGAATGAGAAGTTAAGACATACAGATGAATGTTGACTATACAATCTACCCTGGTGGTCCAAAACATACAGCTGGGAAGACTCATATGATGACTGAGCCAGCCGTTTCTATTACACACACACGGAAAGCATGTAACGCACAACAGTATCGCCTGTTTCATCTGGCCATGCTGCAATATTAACCCCAAAGAAGGTTTGGAATATCCCAAGGATTCATGTTCATCTATGTGGACGCATGATTAATCACCAAAGTGTGCTGTCATTCAGTGGTTAGGAGTGACATGGCTCATAGTAAAACCCTATGTGACACCGCTGTGTGGATACATAGTAAGCAGAGCAAGGAGCAGTTCAATCACAGAGAGCTCTGGTGTATTTTTAGGCCGACTAACAGAGTAACTGAATGAGAGAAGCAGCGGCTGAAGAACCTCGCTAACCTTGCCAAAAGATCTGATGATTGCTGCCCCCTTTTTAGACTCCCAGGCTCTGCCGCTAAATCTCTTACACAACTGTTGGCCACCGCGGTGGCTTCTGACAGCCAAGGCCGCCTCATCATGGCAGTCAGTGTCACATAGTGCATAGCAGTGGAGCAATACATCATATTTGCGAGCTGAACACTGTTAATTTGGGATCTTCTTCAAACACAGCTACATGCAATCAATCATAAAAAAGAACAGATTCTTGTGTGTTAAATATAGTGTGTTAAAATACATTTATGCAGGGAGTGCCCATTTCCTTTCAGCATGTCCACTACTCGTTTTTCAAATCAAGAAAATAAACACATGCCTGTGTATAATCTTTCACAGAAAGCTGCAGAAGTAAGCTTGCCAACTCATCTTGTAATACCACTGTGGACCTGAAGAGGTGATATTGGGTCACTGAGGCATCCAGTCAGCATTAGAGGATAAAGAGGAGCGATGCCAGGAGGTCATTTCATGTCACAAAGAAACCAGGAATATTGATCTTGTTTGTACAACTCAGAACTTTTTTTGTGTGCAGATGATGACAACACTAGCCATACAAAAAATATGCAAAACAGTATCAATGTAGCATCTCGGTTTTCCTGAGAATATTTTTTCTTTTTATTTCATTTGTGCCTTTTAGTTTGTTACATTACATTACGTCAGCATTACATTAGCAAGTCTTCATTATGAGATGAGGCAAGATTGGAAGGTAGGAAAGTTTGCCGTACAGTTAAGACATTGCGAGGTTTAGGAGGTGTGCTTGAGTGTCTGCGATCTTGAATATTTATGATCACTTTTATAAGCAAATAATGACGATATTACACAGGAGGAAAGGACCAGAGACCTTTGGGAGGGACTGTGCATTTCCTGGATTCCTGGATCCATGATAAAGGTGGACACCCGAACTTTTTGCCAATATCCTACCTCCTAATTCGACAGTTGGCCGATACTTAGACATAGCATCTTTAAATGGTAGGTGGCTCAATAAAAACTGAAAAGGCTCTTAATTTTTAAAAAAAACAAAAAAAACAAATCCTTTGTCTTCAGATTACAGCTTGGATCAAAGAATCAACAGCCATTTGCTGATGCCAGCAGACTTATTGGCATGCTGGTATTTCATAGACTTTCCAGGGAGTTAAGTGGATTAGCCCAACTTGACCTGCAAAATTCACAGGAAGTGCCAAAGAAGTGAAATTGACTGCATGCAGCAGTGCCTTTATTCATTTCCTCATTTTCACATCAGGAATGTTGCTGATAAAGCACTGCTTGTTTTGTCACTCATTTCTCCTCCTCTTATCAAAAATAGAAGTCGAGCAGTTGGGATGGATAATTGCTGCATGACTGCAGCGAAAGATGCTTTTATCTGCGTGGAAGAGAAAGTAGCTGCTAAAGCATGCTGCAGGGTCATCACTGAACTTCTCAGCACTTTCTGGATGGACGTGTTTCTCCCACAACTGCTTCGCCGTGACCGCACCCGATCAGCGGCGCCCCCTTCACTTATAAACACCCACTTGCATCCTCACATTAAACCTCCCATTTGTCACAATGACAGGAGTGGCTCGCGGTTATTGACTGGGAGTGGATTCTTTCCCCATCCACAAGCTCAGTTCGCACACTCGATACTGACTCAAAATGTTTGGAATGTTAAATTAGCGGTGTCTCGTTTTTAGCTAAGTGTGCATGGATTACTTGTGATGAGGAGGGGATTCTCAGATATTCTGCACACATGGAAATTAACGGGACACACACATGCACATATTTGTACATTAATCATTGTGAGGACAAATAATGACTGTAAATGTTGTATCAACGCTGTTCAAAACCTAACCTTTAAAATAAATCTAATGTCTAAAACTCAAACTATTCCCCTGATAACTAAATATACAGGGGGGTACGCAAAAAAAACCTAGCCCTTCTGAGCCCTTCTGATGCAATTTCCAGTTTTTATGCTAAGCTAACAGGCTGCTAGTTTTAGCTTCATTTACCATGCAGATGTGAGATTAGCACTGGTCTTTTACACGACCGAAAAAAGCAATTTCAATTCCCAAAATGACGCTCTATTTCTGAATCAGAAACAAATTCGCATATAACAAGTTTTTCTTGTCAACTAAATGAATTTG
Organism: Dactylopterus volitans; assembly: GCA_901007715.1. Classification (NCBI taxonomy): domain Eukaryota; kingdom Metazoa; phylum Chordata; class Actinopteri; order Syngnathiformes; family Dactylopteridae; genus Dactylopterus; species Dactylopterus volitans. The sequence continues at coordinate 23,149 of CAAKHG010014576.1, forward strand.
GACGACAAATGCTCTTCTGTGAATTTGAGTGTGCGGATGTTTGTTTTAGGCCGACCTCCGTGGCCCTGACCCAGATCTTTTGATGGAAGTCTGCGGCCATTAAAATCACACATGGTGAATAAAAGACTGAATGTCTTAAGCATGGCGCTTGAAAGTGCGCCACAGATAAGGCTAATTATCAGGTATGCAGATTAAAGCACACGCAAACACATACTGAGCATCAGTGCATAGCCTTAGTCACATAAACACTCCATTAAGTTCACCTATTAGGTATTTTCCTTTGAACATGACCTCACTGCACCATCAAAGGAGAGACTCTTTGACTTTTCATTCATCTGTGTCCAAATCCATTTTGGTTCTTGTTCCTTTAAAAAAAAAAAAAAAAAACATTGGGCAGGCAAATTTATTAGATTTATTAACACCGTATCAATATCATACATAAGTGACCGTAATCTGTTGATGTGATGCTGTTTTTCATACCACATCAAAGTGCATCAGTTGTTTCAAAGTGTGCACCGATCAGGACATAACATTTTTTACTGAATCTGTGTGAGAGAGGCGTGGACATATTTCAAAGATTATAATTAGGACTGAAAATTGTGATGCTGTTTAACGGCGCTGGTTCATACTTAAAGGCGTCCCTAATATTTTGGTCATTCCACTCTTTTGCAATAGCGTGCGAAAATATTAGGAAATTAGATAAGACATGAGATTAGATTAATAAAAAGGGTTCAACATAAAACTCCTCTTGAAGGGGGAATTTATTTATTGCAGGACTGTTGCATTATATAGTAAAATAGCGGTGGTCATAATGTTATGGCTGATCGGTGTGTATCAAATTGTTATAAACCTTCTCAAGTAGTACTTTGTAAAGAAATCGCAATAAATAATGTTTTAAATATACAAGACATCATATCCACTTTCTGGAACATAAAAAAACAACTCCGTCTCATTCTTTCAGCAGTCAGCAAGAATAAACATACGAAAATAACACACCTTTTGATCAGTGCTGAATGTCTGCTGACATCACATCGCTAACATTTACAGTTTTGTTTGTGCAAATGAATAATTGTTATCATATAAACACGACTGCGTTTGCGTGTGAGGCTGTGCTGTCACGCGCCGGCTGCGGTTCAGGTGTTCACGGCGTTCACGGTGTTGGCGGCCGTCAGCAGCGAGCAGAACAGGGAGTCTGGTCTTTGAGTCAGCACATCTGGATCATCTAATTCTGCCACCTGACATGACAGAAACGCACTGGTTCATCCCGGCTCAGCACCACAATGGCTGCCATCCTGCACTTGTTTGTGTTTTTTTTTTTTTTTTTTTTTTACCTGTCCTCTATCCATGACCAGAATTCGATCAGCGTGTATGACAGTGTTGATGCGGTGGGCGATGGTGAGCATGGTGCAGTCCTGGAAGGCGTCTCTGATGGTGTTCTGGATCAGAGTGTCCGTCTCTGCATCGATGGACGCTGTTGCCTCATCCAGGAGAATGATCTGTGGAGGGAGAGTTAGGTGGCATTGGACGGAGGGAGAGGTTTGGATGGCAGGATACTCATGAACCCTCAGGCAGACCTGGTTTATCATGTACGTGGAATATAACAAAACATTCATGGAGGAATGAACACAATACAAGCTGGACGGGCACTTGGAGAGCGCAAACCTCCACCAACCACCGATTAACTGATCTGAATGACCTGCTCCACGGCCAGGTAGTTTTTTTGGGCATAATTCCTCATCAACGGCCACACAAAGATGCAGAGACAGGAGGAAACATAGCCTCCATTTTGGAGGTAATAAGAAAACACACAATGCAATTAGTAATCATGGGTTATCAAATGGCTCACACAAAAAAACCTTAGCGGAAAAAAAATCTCAGCATCACATTGTAACATTGACTGGTGGACATGCAGCTCTGCCCTCCTCCAACCCCCCACACCCCCCATTCATTGTACAATATCTAAACATCTGAATGTACGTGTAGGCAGGACCTTGGAGTTCCGGAGCAGTGCCCTCGCCATGCACATCAGCTGTCTCTCTCCAACAGAGAAGTTCTCTCCGTTCTCAAACACCGGCGCCTGCAGCTTCCTCTCCAGTCTGGAGATCTGAGGAGACAAAACAGCGGTCATGCCAAGTTAATGCCTCCTACGACTCACGCCAGCAGGGATAAAACTGTCCAATGAAACAGACAAGAGGAGGAGCCTGATGCCCAATTTGAACTGAGCATCAGTATGACTGACTCATGTTACCTACCTCTCACCATTATTCCTCTCCGCGTCGTCATGACTGCATGCGTGAATGGTGAGCAGAGAAATACGCAGAATTCAAATCAGTTATTTGCGGGAGTGAATATCGTACCGTATGCGTTCATCTGACTGTTTTGGCATCTGATAATCTTATGGTTCTGCAATTTACCTGACAAGATTGAAAAGCACTGATTTTAAAGTTATTCTTCAAGTTAATATCCAAAAAATATGATGATATTTTGGCATTTAGTGTATGATGATATTAAATTTAGTTGTCGCCCTGTTCCTTCTAATTTGTAATTTATATCTTCCAAAAGGATCATACGGGATCTAATGGTCACTCATTTTCTGTGTCTTTATTGTTCATTGTACTGATGAACTAATGTTTGTGATTTACTTGAAGGGCTCCCAGCCCTTATAAACGTTTCCATTTGAGCAGCAAGAAGCATTCCTGCAGCAAATATCGTGGGACGTTTGGGCAGCAAGACTGAAAACTGTAGTTACGACTTCAGAGGGGAAACAGAAATCTTTTTGAGACTGAGCTTGTGTTCAGACTTCAGAATAATTCAAAAGCAAGTTGTTTCATCAAGATTTCTGTTGCCTGTTCAACTCGTGGAATCCTCCATTTCCAGTGAATGCACTTAGGTGCTTGCGTACCTGGCTTTTCAAAAGGGAAGATGGCGTGATTTGCGTGAATCATAAATACACAGATTTATAAATGATTTCCTTTGTTATTGAGATCTGGATCTTTTTGTATGACATTCGGGGCTGTGGCATCTGGCGCCAGGCATGACCACGCCCCTGGGAAAGCAGGCTAATTGAAAGAAAGACTCAGGATGCCTGTTGCAGTGAGTGTGAACGTCAGTGACCAGTGTGTGTGTGTGTGTGCTGTGCCACATTAAAAAGTGTTGACGTACTGAGTCCTTCATATAGGTTTTCTCCAGCGCTGCCCAGATCTCCTCGTCACTGTGCTTATTAAAGGGATCCAGGTTGTACCTGTGGGAGGAAACAGCTGGTCAGCCTGTGCTTCGTCTGCCAGAGAGAAGCATTAGCTTCCTGACCATTAGCATGAAACCTACCTGACTGTGCCGGTAAACAGCACCGGGTCCTGGGGGATGATGGACAGTTTGCTGCGCAGATCTTTCAGACCGATGGCTGTGATGTCCAATCCGTCTATCAGGATGGTTCCTGCTGCCGGCTCAACCAGCCGGAACAGAGCCACCCCCAAGGAGGACTTACCTGCCAACAAAAAACATATGATGACTTCCCAATGCTGATCACATAAGGTGACACATGTAGGTCAATATTGACTGTAGGTGGAGTGATGAACTGCAGGTAATATGGTAATATGACAAAATCAACTACCAATCCATAGCTTTATACTTGCATGTGCATGTTACAGTACACTATAATATATATACACTATATATATATTGCAATAGGACAGAGCTGGATTACGTGCACTTATCAAGCATAACATTATGACCAATACAGAGGTATTGACATATTTGAATGACTGTTATTGGGACTGTAATTTGTGATGCTGTTGAACTGTACTGGGTTACACTGAGAGGTGTCCCTAATATTTTGTACTGCACATTTTATACAGTGAAAATTCAGCATAAAACTTCTCCGGAAGGGAGAATTAATCACAGGGCTGTTGCATTGTAGTCTAGAGTAAACATGCAATGGTCATAATGTTGTGCCTGATCAGTGTATATCTGCACCTTCAACTGTAATACATGGTAAAAAATAAATAACAAAATGCAAAAATCAATTTTTTAACAGATCAAAATTAATTTGACTTTTCCCAAACTGCTTGCTAACACTGAAATCTTTATAGTGTGTAAGAACTGCTGGAGCCTTACCAGAACCCGTCCTTCCCACAATGCCCAGTTTCTCTCCAGGTCGGATGAAGAAGTTGAGCCCATTCAGGACAACGGGTGTGTTCTCTCTGTACCTCATCTCATAGCCCTGGAAGGTGATGGCTCCTTTCTTTGGCCAGTCTTCTGGGACTCCAGCCTCTTTTACGTGTCTGGGACCTTCAGACCTACAACCCTGAGCATGAAACAGCAAAGACCATCTCTGAGAAAGGAGACGAGGGATGGCGAAGGATGGACGAATTGCATGATGAGAACTTCTTGAGTATTTAAATGGACATTTTCTTGAAGAAAGTCAGCTGGATGTCTGCAGTGTCACATAAAGGGGCAGCTATTACAGTTACATTATCCACGACACACGTTCGTTTATGTGTTAATTACTAATGACAAACAATTCATCAAAGAGCTTATGTCCAGATGTCCAGATGACACTAATATTTGTATCATCTCAAAGAAATATCTTGAGTTATGGCTTGATGGCACACTACATTTACATAATCACACTGTATTCAAATCATTTTGTGTGCAGTGTGAGGTTGTTAAAAATAAAAATAAGAGAGAGATCTGGGATTTGACAGATTAGAGGTCACAGTGACACTCACCCTTGACCTCTGACTATCAGATGTAATCTAATGTCCTTCAACCTCTATCCAAGCAAAGCTGGAGATTGCTGTAATATTAACCCAGTAAGGGTCACAATTGGAAATTTCCCAAATTTGGGGCTGACAAAGGAATATCTCATCTCATGAGTGAGAGTTGTTATGAGTTTTCATTTCTCTGAGCCTGACCTCGATGTATTCCTGCAGCCTCTCTACTGAGTTGAACCTGGCCTCCACCTCCGTCGCCTGCCTCACTACGAACTGAAGCATTCCCGTCAACTGGAAAACACAAACACTCATGTTATGGTTGACAGTCATGAGTCCTGGACAAAGGACACAACCATTTGTCAAATGCACCTGTATGGTGTAGGATATGGCCAGGCCTTTCAAGGCTGGACTGATGAGTTCGTTACTGCTGAGCACTACGAAGAGAGACACCAGCAAGGTCATGAAAGCAGCCATGAAGTCGAGCCAGAAGGAGAGCCAGCGTGTCCCAGAGTGGAACAGCACATAGTGGTTGGAGTTGATGTCACTCAGGTGCTTGAACCTTCAACACAACAAGGAACATGATGAGCAATAAAACAGCATCTACAATGCCCACCAGGATCAAACACTGTGGCTGAGCCAGAGGTCAGCACAAACGATGCGGGAATAAAACGGTGTTTGACGTTAAGGAACAGCAGCATCTTACAGTTTGATGTGGCTGTCTCTGATGTTGTAGGCATGGATGGTGCTGAGACCCTGCAGGGTGGAGGTGGTGAGGGAGATGCAGGGAGAGCGACTGGTGTTCTCTACCCGTTTCATCTGACGGATACTCCTCTGGAACATACTGCAGAGAAATCGTTGATGACATTCAGCTTTTTAAAAAAACATCTCTCTTCATGGCGAATTCATTTTATATCGTTTAACTCCACATCGTGGTAAAAAAAACACACAAATGAAATGCTTCTGCTAAGAGCTTAACTGTTAAATACACCAATCAGCCATGACATTATGACCACCTATGACCAATGTTGTGTAGGTCGCTGTTTTGCCACATGTGCAACAAACTGTGATGCATTGTGTGTATTCTGACCCCCGTCATCAGAACCTGCATAACTTTTCCAGCCATTTGAGGTACAGTAGCTCGTCTGTTGGATTGGACCACGCAGTCAAAATTTCACTCTCCACACCCATCAGTGAGCCTTGGCCACCCAT
>CAAKHG010014578.1:9724-21534 GCA_901007715.1 Dactylopterus volitans
TGGGGGGGTGGGAAGGGGGGGGGGGGGTGCAAAGTCATACAGCTTGATATTGGTTTTGATATTTTCTTTGCTTGTATACGCTATATGTGATTAATTGCCTAGTATTATGTTTTTGACAAATCAATTACCAAAGGTGACACCACGGTATAGAGCAGAGGACACAACACTGTTATGTGACACAGTTGGAGGATTTTTATCACGTCTCCTGTTACTGCTCGTTGCGATTCTAGCTTGGAATACGATGATGTAGCAACATTTGCATTAGAGGCCTCGCACTTTTCCACAAAGCAGCTGCCGAGTTTCCATGAAAGACCTCTGGGTTTGTCTGAAGTGGTTGTTGTTTAATAATCTGAGCCAACAGGAACATGGAGGAGATAAAGCACCTGCATTATTATCAGTACAAGAGAGGAAATCACTTAGCTACAGGACTACCTGCTCAGGCATTGTAATCTACATGGGTTTTTGCGTCCCAGTGACACACAGGTCTTATCCATATTGCAGCTGTTAAAAAGGCTGCCGTCTTCTGCGTAGTCTCAGAACTCTGGGCTGCTAGTGTGTGTATATATGACATTTTAATGTGTAATGTAAAAGGTGGATGGGCCAACGAAAGATGCTCCAGGCTGTCAAAATCCTGCACACCTCTACCTGCGTGTGTTGCACTTTCACCGGATGATTGCCGAGAAATATGATCTTTATGTGCTGGAAAAAGCCCTGTTGCACCTGTGGTGACAAGCTTTGTCAACATGGAATCCAGTGAAGTGTAACGAGACGGCTGAACATTTTTCTCCCTCACCATTGTCACAGCGTCTGCTATAAGTTACGTGCCTGTACAGCTGAACTGAACACGAAAGCCCCCACCCCGTGTTCGGTGGGGAACAGCATTGCAATGATGATCTCAATTAGCTGTAAGGCATGTATGTCAAACGCCAGTACAAATGAGGCTCACTCTGGAAAATTTTAAATTCATGTGAACGCAGTGAAAAAGGTCTTTTTTTTCCGAAAAGAACTGAGCCTAATGGGTAATGAATACATGCAGCGCATTATTAAAAATGGATTTTTTTTTTTTTTTTGTTCTTGAACTATTAGAAAGTGCTGAATAAAATGGGACATCTTTGTCACTTTCTGCAACTTCCAAGGCTTTTGTTTTGCTTTTTACTTTGAAGAAAGATACTCACAATCATATGCAGGAGACTTTTAGAAGTCTAACATATTCATTACTTTCCATTTAAACGCTGGATCTATGGTTTTTTAATTGAATAAGAAATTAGTTTGCGCACCTTTTAAAAACAACAATAATTGACACACTTGTTAAGAGTAGGCATAATCCCTTTTTAATTCAATAACATGGCAGATTATAGGGGTTTATAGTAGATTCCACCTTGGTTCAGAGCATTCCCAGCAGGAAATGAATCCACTTGGCTTGGAAACATCTTGACGGGGGAAAAGAGCAGCGTCTAATTATGCCACAACAACCCCTGTTAGTAGTGAACGCAGTTTATACGTATCGGACTGTATTTATATTCTTAACATACTCTCTTAACGTCTCTGAAGGATAATCATATCCCAGTCAAGAGATACTCTCCAGAAACAAAACAAATGAGCATTGGAAGTAAAATGAATTGCATTGAACAAAAGAAGGTTCCAAGTTAGACGCTTCCAGGAGGAAGGTCAACATGGTTTAAAGATCGATGCAGCAGGTGATTCCAGAATGAGGGAGACGTCCCCCCGGAGCCGCGACACTGGTGGTGGCGATAAGGCGAGTGCTCTATATGGGACAACATCACCGACTTCCAATCAGGGTGTTGATTGAAGTTGGCCAGACGTCCGCGGGTGAGGTGGCGGAGGGGAGGAGCTGGGTGGCGATAACGTTTTGATCCGGAAATTACAGCTGACTGACAGCGGTGAGAACAATTTAAAGTTTTTGCTGGCTTACACATGATTGACTAGAGGACAATGTGACAGGTTGTGATTGGACTGTGAGGAGGGGAATATGGAGGAGATTAGGGAAAGCAGGAACCTGTGCTTGTGACTTACATGCGTAAAGAGAGTCCTCCTGACTCAACTTTCGCTGAGCCTCATTTTTGTTTTTTTTTCCTAAGTCTGATTTGCACACATTTTTCAACTTCACAAACTCACTTGATTTTCTTGTTTGTGTCAACGCCTCATGCCGTTGGCTGGCTGGTTCCCTCAGCAACAATTGACTGACGTGACAGCTGGTGTTGCTGGATGACATGCTGCCAGCTTCTGTGGTTCACTGCTAAGTGGGACACATCTGACTGTATAGCCCTGAAAACATGGATTCAGCGTAAGGGGAGCAGTCGCTGCAGATGAATAAATACTCTTTCGGTAACTAGCTTTCAAGTAGTCAAAAAAGTAAGAACAATACAACAACTAGGGTACACAGAGCCTGCATCAAATTCTCTGAAAGACATGTGATGGTGTTTTGATGAATGTGAGGTATCACTCGTGCTGTGAGGATATTATTCTGTGTGTTTAAGAGAGAGAGAGAGAGAGAGAGAGAGAGTGTGTGTGTGTGTGTCTGCGTGTGTGTGTGTCTGCGTGTGTGTGTGTGTCTGCGTGCATGTGTGTGTGCACGAACCTGTGACAGGCTAAAAGTGTCGCATTCACACACACTTTAAAGCTGCAACTGCTACTGCAGACACATGGTTGCAGGCTGTTTGTACATCTTAATTACGTTGTGTCGGTTGAGAGAATCTAACACTAACTTTTCATTTTTTGAGGAGACGAAAAATATTGTTGACATAAGACTGAGAGAGGAACATAAATGTGATTCAGCATGGCAAAAAAAAAAAAAAAGGCTCGTTCAACTGTGATATCCTTTCTGCTTCTGGTCACAACCATCTGTGTCACGATCTGGAGTTAAGTACTAAATGCAGTTCATTGCCCGCTCAAAATGATTCAGTAGCTGTTATCCTAAGGTAAAATATTTGCTTATTAGGGATTTCCCTGACAAAGTCAACACATTTAAAGCTATGAATTTAGCATTTTATATTGCACATATAGTTGAGATTGACGGGATGGGGCATGAGAGCATGAAGGGTAAGGGGGGAGGGGATGAGGAGATGAGGGGGAAGGGGCAGTTATGACACGATGCACGTAAAGGGTGAACAGATGAAGGGTTGAATAGGAAAGGAGGGATGCAAAGCGGTCAGGAGGTCCGGGAGGCATGGGGGGCATTGGAGGACTGGCGTTGCCCCGATGTTGGTTGGAGGTGGAAAGTAAGAGGCAGATTGAGAATCTGTGTAGAAGCCTCCCTCAGTAATGATGCCTGTCCTGCTATAATTTTAATGCCAGCGTGAGGGAATCTTAACACATGCTTGGTGAGTACCTGCTTTTCTCCAGAATATCGAGACTATCTGTCTCCACATTCCATACATGTATGGGGGACAGACCCCCACCGGGCAGTTGACGTGGATACATCTGAGTCTGATCAGCACACCTGAATCCAATCATCGTGCCCCTGTACAACCACAGTGCGCGCATAAGCTCTTCTGCTCGCTTGACTGGGGAAATTAAGGCATCAGAGGCCTGTGTGTGTGTTTTTTTTTTGTTTCTTAATTGCACAACCGTGCATGTTGAGCATATATGTGGTATCTGGTTACCTCGCGAGCAGGAGAGATGGTGTAATATGTTTAAAACGTGGCAACTTTGCTGATCTACGTGCAGCCACTGTCTCATGTGAAACCAGACCACAAAAGGAGAAGCGCTGAGCCGTGTTATTCAGCTAATCACTGCAACAACTTGGATAAGTGAGCGTGCGTGCATGCGTGCGTGCGTGCGTGCGTGCGACAGCACTGACTAATTCATACGACCATAGCCCTCAAAATGTGACCAAGCCATAAGCAGAGTGGGCGCACTTTAGCTGTGCGTACTTCCACACACACAGACTGGAGAGCAAGTATATGGCAGACCTCTGCGGTCAAGCCCGGCCTGCGTGTAATAGTGGCAGTTCTGTCAAACACGTGCACCCACTATGCCTCGAAGAATGAGTGGGTGCGCTTTAGCCGCAGGTAATTCTGTGTAAGAGTTGAAAGTTAGGAAATGGCTCAGTATGACTTCCTCATCAACTTGTAGAATGTATAAGGGGGGGGGGGAATAGGACCACCCTTTTCTGGATAAAATCACATTTTGCTTGGTGGAATGCAAAACTTTGTTTCAGGGGAAACAAAAAGGAAATCCCAGTGTCTATTGGTTGGGGTCATTGACCTCCTGCTTGAATCATTTATCCCGCTACAAAGACTAGACAGGATGAGAGCTGGAGAGTAAGAGAGCTCTAAAGTTTTTCTCAAATTTCTTGCAACTTTCAGCCGCGGCAGGCAAAGCAGCCAGCAGCTCCATTCAGAGAGGATTCATTGCTTCGTAACAAGCCAAAGTGTGGGGGAAACGGTTTGAATAAAGCGCAGTAGACCACTGCTTGTTTTTAATCCAGAGCACCATGGCTCAGTTGCACTGAGCAGCTGGGGAAATGGATGGGGTGAGTTTCACCTCCTGGAGCATCGCTGCACCTTCAGCAGCCATAAGAAGGTCCAAGAAGAGGCACCAAGCAACTATGCAGCCTGCTGCGACTTAGAATGCGCGTGCCCCCTTTCATTTGATTGGTCCAACGCATCCTCACTCTCTAGTTTAACATGTGTTTCAGTCTGGCTGAGCACGAGGAGCAGTGTTCCTCCCCAGCTGCTCCTTCTCGGCTCTCTGTGGCCAGCCCGCTTGGGGTGCCTAAACGACAAGGGTTCAAGGTTCAAAACTGGCCAACGTCCTACTTTCATACACCGTTATGCTTTTAAAGGGGAAAACTTTTTCTAGACACACGCTCCCCGCACATGCCCCGTTCATTCTAAAGCGCGCGCATGTCTGCGCGTGCTCATTCAGCTCTCACTCATCCATGCAGGTTCACCAGGACGCATCCATGCAGACGCCTGCGGCCAGGCAGCGCTCATCGCTCGGGAGGTTGTGCAGAGCCCCTCTCAAGGAGGGTGAAGCATCGCCTCTCAGCATTCGCCTCTACGTCTTGAAACACCTCCATCCGCCTCCCGTCCACTGATGTGAGTTGGTTATGATGTGCACATGCAGAGGTTCACAGCCACTCATTCACACAGCATGGCCAGCACAGCCGAACTTCTCCTCTCAATCTACATGGGATGCCGCATCATCAGCCAGTGCTCATCCGTGGCGACACGCGCGTCTCCGGCTCAGAGTTGGCGGTACGGCAATGGATGCTGACATGGCGAGACTCTTTTAATCACGCTAACCAGCACCAGCCTCTCTGAGTCGGTTCTCAGTGGCTGGAGCGGCGGACAGCTGTCAGATGCTCCATAGACCTGCACAGGCCCACTTATAGGGCATTGTGCAGCACAGTGTAGCTCGCAATGGATGTGGAGACTGACATTAGGGGGGCTGAACTCTTCAGTTTGCCAGTCGGCAGGCGCCAGCCATCGCTGTCCACAAACATCCTAGGCTCATGTTGGATGTCAGCGTGGGAACCGGCTGTGGCTTGCCTACCTTCTGGGAGACAAGCCACCTTCATGAGCTTGTCCCAGTTCCATTTGGCAGCCAAAATTACCTGGAGATGGGTGTCCATCTAATGGGTTTGGTTGTGGCCAGGATGCACATTGCTCCCCTCGCTCTTCCAACCACAGTTTAAGTGCAGCCTGCCTCCCGACCCTCTCAACAGTTACACCCCTCCTTCAGGACCACCTCTAAGGGCTCACTGTTTATCAACTATCCCATGGGCACTGGGTCACACTAGGTGGATGGGCTCCCAGGGCATCCTAATTTTTAGGGAAACCCTCAGGGCTCAAGTCAATTTTATTTGTAAAGCCTAAAATCACATCCCCTCCATGGGTTTTACTATCTGTACACCCTCTTTCCTTAGACCCTCAATTCAAGTGGAGAAAAGCCACTAAAATAAACCTCCTAGAAGAGAAAGAAACCTCAGGAAGTTCCACACAGGAGGTGTATATCTCTGAGAATGGGCAGCATGACTTTACAGATAACAAGGAGTGAACTTGTCGCTGGCAGCATCTGATTGATGCATCCCTTCCCAACTTCTGCTCAAGCCCCGCATTGGTCAGTCAAGCGGGTGCCCTTTCCACTATCAGCATGGGAAGCAGAGCTGAGCAGACATCCACGCTTGTGCACCCGCACGACAACTCATTTCAACTGCCATTTAGCACTGGTTACTTGTGATGTGTCTTCGAGAGTCCTCATACATATGGAATATGAAGGATGGGAAGGTAGTCTTGGCATGATAAGATAGGGGATGGTTACATGTGTAACCCACATTGTGAGTGGAGAGTCTCCACCCAAGAGCTCTCTGGGACATTTTCCAATTAAGGGTAACAAAAGCGGCCACACCTCAGCTTTGCCTCCATGGGTGTCAATCCCCATTCACATCATATATGTAGGGTGGATAGCTAGTCTCCCCTCTCAGAACCTGGGTTACTCATATCAACATATGATCTGTGACGATTGCCGTTTATTGTACATATTGAACACATGATTAATATGAGCTGACGCCATGAAGGGCGTAATAAATGCATTATAGTGTGTAAGTTTTCAGTTCATGCAGATATTTGTGGTCTCTGCTTATGTTCTTGGCCATAGATGAATGTCTGGCATTAACTATTACAAGGGTCATATGTTGCTACTGCTAACCATCTGATGAGTTACCTGCCAACCTGCCCCGACTGCAGCTTGAAGGTTTTCACACAGGCCTCGGAGACACATTCTTCACCTCTTCCTCCTTCCATTTAAATGCTTCTTTTCCTTCCGTACATAATCCTGAGGCTCTATGCTGCAATGCTGGTAGATGTCTAGATACCTGAATAATCTTCTTGCCATTTTCCTGGTACATCATTATTGTCTCTTTAGCTTGTTAAATAGAACAGTCTTCCTTTATAAGGCTCTGGGATTTTTCAGTTTTCATCTCCATTTCCATGGCATGTATGTATTTTTTTAACAGGTTAGCTGGCCAAGTCTTATCTTCCACCATTTCCTCTCGCCTATTTTCCTCCAGGTAATAGTAATGGATTACTTGCTGATAGGACCTAGGACCAAACAGGCTTAGCGTTGTGTACAAACTGCCACTGCAACTGTGTGCAGTGAAAGCAGCAACCAGTACGACAGTATATCTGCCATGGTCATATCATATCAGCAGCACGAGTCAAATCTCTCTGCAAAGCTCAGAAAATACCAGGATATTAATGTAAGTTTTGACATAATTTATGAATTATCTGTATTGGTTATACCTCTCTCCTTTCACATAACAGCATTTACCATAGAACTGGCATATGCCCTTCTTTTTTCTTCTTTGTAAAATAATACAGACACATCCTAACGTTCTCCCCCCACATGTGTGCAGAAACAGCGAATCAAACTTTGTAGCTCGGAATCAGCAACTGTGCAACACATTTAATGATTTTAAGACATTTACTTCTGAAATCTGTGTGCGTGTGTGTGTGTGTGTGTGTGTGTGTGTGTGTGTGTGTGTGTGTGTGTGTGCGTGTGTGTGTGTGTGCAGGCACGTGTGCAGTCGGGCGTTTGTCCATGAGTTGGTGGTCTACAGGGCCTGAGCAAACGCAGATAAATTCACTTGAGAAGTGTTTTCAAAAGTGCAGCCAGCATGGAACATACAAACATAACCAGACAAAAAAATAAGTTGAATATGCAATTTTAGGTGGCAGATCCAATCCTATGTTGTTTGGTGACCAGTCCATCTTGCTTTTTTATGATGGATTTGCAATTTTATAAAATGATATAGACTCAACAAACACAAAATGCATCATAATGTCATTTTGAAACTGGGATAAAAAAAACATAAATTCTGTATTCAATTACCTGCATACTTGATGGGTACAATGTCTTTCTTAATCATTCATTCATTAATATGACTTTCTGGCTTAACATTTGGATACAATAGCTTAGTCTGTGATTTCAAAGACGATTGTTTAAATTCAGTTAACAGTCCTAGTTTACCAGCAATGAGATTAATAAAAGTCTTAAGCCAGATGATGTTGTGTAACATCCATCTACAACTCTGCCCAATACGGCAAAGTATTCATCAGGGCCAGAGTGAAGAGTGTCATGTAACACACTTGAGTGCACTTATTTCCAACCAGGTCAGGTCAGGTCAGATGTTAAAATGCTTGCTTTTTCTTGTTGGTGTGTGGAAAGAAGAAGGACGTTGGCCAACAAATGAAGGAACTTAGGACACAGTATGATTAAAAGCTGCCACATAAGCTACTACAGCTGTGAGGCTGGAACCACATAACTGTTGAGCACTGCTCGCTGAAATGTGGCATAACCAGGTACCAGTGGTTACATTCGGCAGATTTTAACAATTTTGGATTAATTGCAGATTAGGAGCTCGAGAAGGGATTGTTGTAGGGCATGTTTGCAAACAGAAGGAAGCCACAATTAAGACAGGTGACTTTGGAAAGGGACACAGATGTTCCCTCCATTAAAGATTCAGACGCTTCTGTGCAGCAGTCAGTGTATTTTTGCACCAGAGAGCCAGGAAGATAAAGTAAGGAAGGGACTACTTCCTGTTTTTAATTGCTAGCTTTATGTCCTTATGTCCCAATTTATTATTAGTTTCTTTGTGACTGAGATGCCGGAGAGCATCAATCATTTAGATCGTGATGTCATCACAATGCCATCCTGCAGGACCGCCAGGCGAAGCCATTAACCTTTGCTAGACGCAAAAACGGTACCAGTGCAAGAAAATTGGGTTGGAGGAGTCCCGTTGGACATTCACAGCTTTAAAGAAATATTTTAAATGTGATCTGTTAGTGATATAACATTGAACAATTAAGGTAAAAGTTGCACCTTTTTGTTTCGATAGCAGTTGCAGTCAACAGAAGCTATGAAAAACTGCTAGAATGTTCCCTTCACGTCAAAGATTCACCAGGTATTTAATCAGGCAGAGGAACAATTTAAGCTTAAGTACCTTAGAGAGTTAACAGGAAGAAGCATCAAGGTATTGAGCATTAGTCCCAATCCTGTCTGATTATAAAATGATTGTTTACATTTTTTTTTTTTAACATTCTCTGACCAATCTTACTGACATACAACAGACACACAAAACAAAACCACACTTCAACTACAACAGTCTTTCTGATCAAACGTCTCATCTTAAGAAATATTAGTATGAGCTTCATAACAATAATTATTGTGGTGGTCTCTTATCACTGATGTTTCAGACCTTTTCGGCAACCTACAGCTTAATTTTTTGCAGTTCCATAAAATGTCAGTTTTCAACAAAAACTCTGAAACTAGATGACTGAAAACACTTACATATGATTGCTATCTGACAATCCTGAAATGACTGATTTAGCCGTGGGTTGTTTCAAATGTCTTTTTGCCCACCAACTGCCCATGAGAAGCAGAGTGACGCAGTGCTTTTTCTGGCATTTTTAAGTCTTGCCCCTGGCAAATAGCCCACAGTACAAGAAGGACTGAAAAGTAACTTTGAAAATAATAATTAAAACTAGTTTAATTTTTATTTTTGAGGAAAACAAGGAAACCAGCTTAAAGGAAAGTGAAATCAATGTCAAATTGAAATGGAAATAAAAATGATAATAACCGTGATTTACACCTCCTATCCATGGCTGGATAAAAGCCCTCCAGCCACAGTCTTTCCCCTGTCCTTCCCTGACAGATAAAATAAATAAATAAATAAGTAAAAACCCCAGCCATATCAGTGTTGAGGTTAGGGATGCTTGGTTCAGCATCTAGATTCCATCTCGAGCACCTCTTGTCATCCCCTCTTGACGCTTGATATCTGACACTGCTTTGCATTCCAACAACTCCTGCTCCTGCTGCTTCCGCCGCGATAGCGTCCATCAGTGACAGACCTCATCATGAATATTTAATACACTTGAACAAAACGGAAATATTCCCTGTTTTCTCTCTTGCTCCATTTTCCGTCCTTCATTTTCTGTTTAACAGATTAAAAGCTGTCGTACTTTGCTCGACATGACAGTAAACACCACGCACTTCTGCCTTCACTCGTGTATTTTGTGTTTTCTAAGCACAATGCATTGATATCCAATTTCCTGTTAATGTGGCTGAATAACACTTCAACGACCTTTAACAGGGACATTTTGTAATTAGGTGTTTTGTGTGTTTAATATATGTGTACATATATGATGTGTTACATTATAAATGATACTCAGCACAGAATGTTCCTTATGTATAAAGCAAACGTAACAGACTTTAAATACCCTTACACGTTAAACATTTTAGAACAACTACTTTGTACAATCTTTTGTACAGCAACAAAAAAAAATCTTAAAAAATAATGAAACACAAAAAAAAATATGCTTTTCTTCTTGTTTTGATGTTCATATCGATTGCTTGTACTGTTGGAATGCGAGTATATAACAGAGTGATCTTTTGATCCCTGCAAATGCAACATCTGTTGCACGTCTGTTGGTCCTTGGAGTTTGTGGCTTTTCCTAAGGTTTATTTCCTTGTTTTAAAAGTTGCTGTGTTTTTTTTTTTTTTTAATATATATATAATGGAGAGGTTCTCAAGACATAGGCATTCGCTCACTGTGCAGCTTACAGAAGCCCATTGAGGCAAATGTGATTCGTGATTCTGGATGGACGATCAAAAACATGCAGGTGAGCACATACACACACAGGTGACTAACAGCTAGACTTACCACATCCATCTGTTCTATTTTTTTTTAGTTAAAAAAAAAAAAAAACTCATCTCAGGATATGCAAATGTAAAGTCACAAGTTTTAAAATAGCACAAATATCAGCACTTATTTTGAAAAAGTTCTTAATGGTGAATTAGGAATTCAAAGGCAGGTAGCCAACCCTCATGAAATGGGTTTGACACCAAAAATATACAGACTGAATTCTGAAGATGCAAATGTGTGTGTGTGTGTGTGTAAGAAAGTGAGAGAGAGAGAGAGGGAGAGGAGAGCAGGGAGGTTGTATTGAAGCCTTCAAGACAAAATATGACCTACTTGGTTTTAACCTGCCTTTTATCAAGTTTGGTCTCAGAGCCATGCAGCTGTGACACGTCTGCTGCTGTCAGCTGCAATCATGGGATGGAGGGCAGACGGACAAAGAGGAGACTGTGTGTGTGTGTGTGTGCGTGTGTGTGTGTGCGTGCGCGTGTCACTTTGGCTTGTCTGCGTAGGCGAAAATGGCATCTTAAAAATGCCTCATGTGCAGCCCGGGAACACACTGACCATATGCACAGCGAGGCTGGGGAGCCGTTCATCTGCTCTGCTCACTTGATCCAGGCGTTGCTCCTCCAGTCTGACAGCACCTGGAAACAGCGGGCTCGGTGTTAAGCGTCACACGTTGTACTGTGCACTAATGACAACGCGTGCTGTTGTACTGTAGGAACTCTCATTTCCTCTACTGGGAAGTTTCCTCACCAGGGGATTTATCTGAACCTGAACCCCTTTGATTTCTTTCTTCACTGTACGTGTCTATTAATGCCACACACATACACTCACACCTGCCTCTTGAAAGGTTTTTTTTTATTTTTTTTTTAACATCTGTCACATTGGCATTTTTCCCCACATGCCAATTTGATGGCTGAAAAACATTAATTCCATCCTCCCCAAAAACCATCGAGAACACACACACACACACACACACACACACACACACACACACACACACACACACACACACACACACACACACACACACACACACACACACACACTCTCTATCCTGCATAACAGTGTTCTCTGTTTTGTTTTTAATTGGCACTCCGTTGATAGGGAATAAAGCAACTGTCACTGTGGCTTTTTTAGTCAG
>CAAKHG010014579.1:0-13021 GCA_901007715.1 Dactylopterus volitans
GAGGACACAGGGCGTCGCGCGCTGCACAAATCGGTTTGTCCTTTTGATCTGTAAAAAAAAAAAAAAAAAAAAAAAAATTGACTCGACGTTCGCACTTTTGCGGGACGCGCGCACACTGACCCCAACCTGTAAAAATCACAGCTAAATATTAAATCTATCTGCCCGCTGCAAGCCGACAAATCCGACCGATCAAACCCACAAACTGCGACTCGAAAAATAATCACACAGCTGAATGCTTTGGTTAGGTTTAATAATTGGATCCACGGATAAAGGGAACGCCTGCACACTCCTCATAAGGTCAAAAAGTTTACCTCAAATCTGATAATTGGGCCGAAAACATGGGCGTCTTGTCGGAGTGTGACTTGAAGGTCTCGGGCTCTGCAAATCTATTCATGTGCCTCCTCATCTTTCACTTAAACTCGCGCGAAGTCCAAAAAACGCCCAGGTATGTGAGAGGAGATGCGGGGTCTGTTATCCAGTCTCGTGGCGCTTCATTGAGCTCCGTTATTCAGCTGCATCATCAGGTGGGTCATATTAGTTTCAATCAAATTTTACTGTACATGTTTGTTTATTCACATGACGTTTTGTTTTCGCTCGCTCGCTGGCACTTTGCTCACGACACTGCTCCGCTTTAATTCTGAATAACGGACTGATTTTGTTCTCCATTTCAAATGTACTTCATTTTCACTGTTTTTCTTTTCTTTCTTTTTTTTAGCTTTGAAAGGTCAGTTCATTTTTTTTTTCTAACCGAATCAACGCCGCTAATGTCAAAATATCTTCTGTGAAAAAGGGACAATGAGTGAGTACAACCATGGAAACCAAATGGCAAATTAAACACTGAGGGTCAGGTCGTCTTTTTTTGTTTGTTTGTTTGTTTTGGGGGTTTTTTTTGTGATAGATATGCAGATTCAAATATAACCCCAAGGAAAAAAAGGTCGAACGTTTTGTCACAGCTTTAACAATGGATGTGTTTTGCAGCGAAATTGATGTGTATTGATTACAGTTGTCTGGCATCCGTTTGCTCACCTGAATTCGCAGCCTGGCACACACATGAGTAATTAGTGTCTGGTCTGCTGTGCTCCCGCATTGGTTTGCTGTGTCTCTTCTTTCCTGAAGCACTTAGTTAAAGGTTTTGCTAATGTCAGTGGTAATTAATGGCCCTTTGTCATATTGTATTTTATGGCAGCGCGCAATTACTGCCAGTCATTCATGAAAACATTCATAATTCTTGCAGTTAGCAGCACCCTTTAACCCATGCACAAAGCTCCGCTTTTTCAATTAGGTTACTCAAACATTCAAAAATAAATAAATAAATAAATGGGGAAGAAAAAAAAAAGCTGTCAAGCTGGGAGGGTGAACAAATGGTGGGTAGCTCAACCGCTCTGCCAAAAGGGCCACGTTAGTGCAAAGATGGACCCATCAGCCGCAAGCGAGACGCGATCCGCGTGGCCTTTTTTAGCGGAGTACGTGGAACAAAGCAGGAATGCAATGTATCATTATAGAATAACAGCACCAAGCCAAACACAAACACATGCGGGAACAATTTGACTTTTGTGTTTTCCAGCTGATCACAGTTGACAGTTCTACCGCCGTGCCTATAAATATTACCGATATAAACAAGCCATGCGCAGCACAAGACAATAATAGATGAAGTTTTGATTTTTGTTTTTTTGTTTGTTTGTTTTTTTCCGACTCTGCATTAGAAGACCTGCCAATCATTTATATTTTCCAATCTTGCGTTTTTGAATTCAGGCAGATTGTCCCTGGCTGGCCTTCGCATGCTTCTCTTTTAAATCTTGGATCAGATGCGCCCCCTTTTTCTTTTTGCGTCATGTTTCTGTTTCCATACTTGCATGTTTTCTCCCTTCCTTCTTAGTCCTCCCTCCACAAAAAACGTCAAGACAAAATAACATTGAAAAAAAAAAAGAAAAAAGCAGAGTGATAATTACCACAGATAAGATCTTGCAGTTTATCATCATGGGAATGATGCCGTGTGAGACATTTGCCGTACGCTTTGCGCGATGACCTCAGCGGTAATGGTGACGCGCGCCCGGTGCCTCGTGCTCACGGAAACACAAACCTGAATCTAACTTTCAAAAATCATGATCGCGTGGCACGGCTGGAGCCATGAGAAATTCATGCAGCGACTGAGGAGCTGCCGCCGACTGTGACATGTACTCAGTGACACAACGTGGGTGGCTGCACCAAAAAAAAAAAAAAAAAAATGTTGTACATCTCTTCTGTCTGGCTGATACACTAATACGTCAGTCATAGCTGCACTGTTTGTTGGTTTGGCACATGATGTAAATATAGAGGCAAGTCTACCACAGTCAAACCAAGCCTTCGGCCCTGATTTTAGACGGTTTTTTCGAAGAGGCTCTGTGTGGGCAGAGTGCAAAACAGCATTTCATCCTTTTTAACCGCATGTGAAAAGTGAGGTGTTATCTAATGAAATCTAATGAAAATGAGAAACACTATTCCCCCCACAGAGCCTCCGCCAGAAGAATGTCAGAACAACTGAGCTCTTGCCCCCGCTGTCGCTCTTGCTTCCTTCTTTCATAATGAATTTAACAGGCCTCCATAACGAGGCGATTATAGACTCCAGCCTCCCAGCTGAACAGAGAATTAGATAAGAGGGCACCTGGACGCTTCAGCAGCCATCAAAATAGACGCCAATCAAATTAGCCGGGGTCTGTGTTTCTCCTTTGTTTTTCTCCCAAATGACAAGACGAAACAATCATCCCCGGAGGGCTTTGCTCACGCTCTGATTTACGGTTTCCAATTTTCTTTAAACAATATGATGACTGACCCTGTCAAACATTACAGTCCTACAACTTTAAACAAATCAAGCTTTGAATGACAGTCCACACATACGATGCACATTTCGAAGTGATTGAGAGTGATGAGAACGCACAAGCGCCACATCTGCTAGCCCGGACATCAAGAAGCAAGAGATTTGATAAGGAAAATGTTGTTGTAATAAGATGTGTATGGCCCTTTTCCTTGAAAAACTGAGATGAAATGGATGTTATCAGATGTTAGAGCCTGGCCTGGATGAATACTCTGCTTGACCGGCCAGTAGCAGTGCCTCAAACCGTGCCGTGCACACGCGGCTGGGCTCAGGCTTAATCACTCTGACTCCATCCACAGGTTGCATCCACACATTCCCTCCTCGCTGAGGTCGAGAAAAGACCCGGAGGAGAATTCAGAGGGACATGGAGAAGAACCGCGCCCGTCGGAGCGCGCGACCACACTTGCGTCAGGCTGCGTGGCGATGCGTCGCGGATGTCTGCCGAGGTGCAACTGCAGTGCTCTGAAGACGGACCACAGCAAGTGCACGGTTGTCTCGCGCGAGCTTGATCAGCCTTAACATTATGAACGCTGCGTGTTTGCCGTGGAATATAATGCAACAAGCCCTGCAATAAATTCTAGTTTCAGGAGGAGTTTCATGTTGATTTTTTTTATTGAATCTTTTTGAGAGAGGTGTTGAAACATTTTGATTTTTGTTATTGGGATTGTAAGTTGTTGAACAGTACTCGGTTACACTCAGAGGGCTCCCTAATATCTTGTCACCCGAATGCATATGAGTGCGGATGAAAAAATATATATATTAGGGACACTCCTCAGTACAATAAAACAGAGTCATAAATTGCAGTCGCAATAACAATCAGGAAAACATGTCAACACCTCTCAAACAAACTCAGTAAAAATTCAACATAAAACTCCTCCTGAGGGGAGAATTTATTGCCGGGATGTTGCATTATATAATATGGTAAACATGCAGTGGTCATACTCTTTCGCTTGATTGATGAAAACCCGATGAAAACTATGATTCATTACCAGGTTTAGAATTGGAATAAATTTAAATAAAATACAGCCTATAGCCTCAACAGTGAAATTAAATGGTTATCATAATGGTTGCTCACGCCCACCCACGTTTTTGTCATTATGACCCCAACTAGTATGGTTGTAAGAAAGTAACTGATACATGTAGGCAAAACTGGCAGAACATGTTAGACCTGCAAGATCACATATTAAAATTTCATAAGGCATCTGCACAAATCTGTAATTTTTTTTTTTTTTTTTTTTAATGACACCTTTCACACTAAATCTGATTCCTAAAAAATTCGCAACGGGAGACAAAATGGAGTTATCAGCAATAATTTTGTGGGTCTTTCACTTCTTGAAAAAAGAAAATAAAGTATTGGGTCCTTTCGGTCCTGAAAATGAGACGAGAGTGAGGAGAGTTTCACTGGCTGATAAAGGAACTATGTGATTATCTTGATCGCCTTCAGGTTTATTTCGGGGGCTTGATTCGCTGCCAGCTATACTCGAGCCACACGTGAAAAAGAAGACCACCAATTTCCGCACGCCCGTTGATCCCGAACGAGGGCTGGCATTATGTTTGAGGTAGACACACACACACACACACACATTTGCATGTACGGCGGTTCTGAATAGTCAAACAACCCTCTCATCAGTGTGTAAAAATGATTGACGCAACACGAGGTCGTAGTTACGTTTTTAAGCAATTTCGTACGAAAAAAACAGACTCATTGCACAAAGGCTTTTAAGTTGTTGAAATATGAAAAACGTTGACTTGAATATATCATCTGGCTGCGGCTACACTCTGATCCTTTTGCAGCAGCTGTGCGATGTTCATAGTTCACCTGTTTAACATGTTGAAAGTTGAAAATGAGGTGAAATTCGGGTGTCGCTGCAGCAGCATCCAGTTAACAGGAAAGTGAGCCTGAAGACAAAATATCAACACATGCAATGAAGAATAAATGAATTAAGGTAAGAATGCAAATATATCTTCTACTCACTATCATGCGAGTGGGTTCTCATGCAAGATTTCTATTCGACCATAGCAGCTAGAACGTGATGACCTTTTTTTTTTTTTTTTTTTTTTTTTTGACAGTATTAAAATCTGCTGAAAATGTGGTGAAACCATTACAGAGTGAGCAGTTTTGCTTTGGTCAAAATGTTAATATTTGCATAAAAATCATTCGTCCTCCGAGGCTACGAGAATGACAGCACCCCCAAAAGTTGTTGATGCTTTTCACTTCCAACCATAATGTGAACCATACGGTGACGCTGGAGGACATCGAGATTGCTGAGGTCGATAAGATTCATCCAGTGGAAAATTAATACCTGTAAAAACATCATGCAGTGATATTAATTCCTTCTTGAATATGTTCCCGATCGTCCTGAATGAGATCATTTACTATCTGAGTACAAACGGCCTGATCTCACCAAATGGCATATGATTATGTCATAATGCACTGACTTCCTGTCATGTTATCTCTGTACACTTTTTTTTTTTTGCTTTCTTATAGGTGCTTTGTCAAAATTACCAACAAATTGAGAATGAATTTGAAGACTGTGTCACATTCATGTTCCCAAGGATTACGAGTGTGTAGTCTCTGAAAGCCATTCCATGACATCACACTGGTACAGAATATTACGAGAATATTAGGGAGGATGGAATGAGTTTGATTTTAAAGGTTCACAGGTTATCCGAGAGGGGGAGGGCGCCACGTGATGGAAAAGTTGGACTGTAATCCCATCACCACAATTTTTTTTTCTATTAAAACAAAGTGAAGGACAGTGAGATTAGAGAAGATTAGTAATGGAAATATAACTCTTGACACTACTTGACTCCAGATATATGATTAAAGACTGCTGTGATTAGCTCTGTAATTAAGCAAAAACACGGTCCGCAGTGGCGTGGCAATTGAAAATGTCACCGCAACTCACTCAACACTATCTTATAGGGAATTGATTTCTAAAGATGTAAGTCTGGATATAGCATTAAAGGGGCTTTATCTAAATGTCACCGCCTTAGTGATTGTGGTGTGTTTTGCCTGCATTGATCCCTAATCTCACCTCCTCTTCAAGGACCGTCATCATTTGTCCTCAGCAGCCCCGTTGCCTCTGGAGCCGTCGCCCACAGCTTAGTCAGAATCTCTGCAGCCTCTTTCATTTTTTCTCTATGTTCGGGAGGACTTGATTTCCTTCCTTAATGCTTTATAACCCTGCCACTGTCTCCAGGCAACTCAAACGCTGTTGAGCTTGTTAAGTTCCTATTCCCTGAAGAGGCTGAGGATTTTGTGCACTTCCTGAACCTCTGCATGTCTCTGTTGAAGATCAGATCACATTCACCCACCAAGCACTTTGAGAATAATTAGAGCCTTAATAGTGTTAGGCAGTCTGAGCCCTCATTAAATTGCTATTAATGTGGCTATTGGAAGCAGTTGGTTTTGACAACGTTGTTATGTAAAAGACAGAAGAAGCACGAGAGACAGTCCATTTTTCCAACGAAATATTCTTTGCGAGGACGTTCCGCAATCTAATACATTGTATCATGTAGAACATTCCTGTTGAACATGAAATTTTAACTGCTTGGGGTTTCTCAATATTTCATGTGTCCACTTACAGCACCTACAGTATGTATGGTGGTAAGATTAGGCAGATGAGCCAAAGAAAAGATGGTGGTCATGGCAACCAAAGGATGGAGGGATGGATTAGATTTCAGTAGCTGGCTGAGCTCATACGATAAAGGCTACAAAAGGTCATAATGTTGGGTAATCTAAATTAGTGTCAGTGCTGCCACGTCACCCATGAGTGTGCTGTACAGGTTGAATAGTGGCATATGACCATTATCCACTCCGCTGTGGTGTGAATGGTGAGAAATTTTCTGCAAGGCTTCATACAGAATTCTGGAGAAAGCAACTAAAAATCAAGCTTTTGAAAAAGAAAGTTCCTGTAAGTCTGATATCGAACGCTAGTTGAAATAGAAAAACTGTGTCCAGACACAAACTAATAAATAATTGAAAAATACGAGCGAGTGATAAAGAAGTGCAGCATACAAAATCGGTACACCCAAAACTTTCTGTGTATAAATTGTCCCTCTTGGCTTAAATTTTTTTTCTTTTTTTTCTTTATTATCCAGGTAAGAAAGAGATTCTGACACTTCTCGAGGTCGCAGACGTTGTCAAAATAATGATGCCGTTCGCCAGGCTGGTGTTTGAAAATGTGTTATGAAGCACGGAAAAGATGTTTCATAAAAGGTGTTCATGTGCATACTTTGATAGCACAAATTACTCCTTTAATAAGCCAGGGATCAGGGATTGATTGAGTCGTTCTTACCTCAAAGATTCTGGCATGTATTTTTCAAAAGAAAATGCTCCGCCGCACCTTTGAAGCAACAATAACACCATTTCACTGCGGAGCAAATTGTATTCAGCATTCAAATCCTTTTGTCTGCTCCTGCCAATCTTCCACATCAGCACAAATGTGAGAAAAAAAAAAAAAAGTTTCTGGATGTTTGTGACCTTGTCGGGGGGGTGGGGGGGGGTTGGGGCATTAATTAGCGCCGTTGAGCATCATAAGGCAAAGCGCGTTGGTCGGACGCTGTCACGAGCCACAGTCGCGTGCGTGCACATTTGATGACGCTTCCACAATCAGCGCCGTCGGCCTCGCGGAGACAATCGAAGCCCGCTGATCCCGAACAAAAACACCTGCTGAATTTCTGGCGCATGTGTGCTATCATTTTCCTGCCGACATCCATTTGAGAAAATAGCGCGCCCCGCAAAACAGAACCACTTTTCCCAGTCTGATCACATCACAAAACGACAGTTTTGCTCATCTGGGACATGTTATAGACTGATTCAACAATGTTTTCATGCGTGTGTGACTCACCCGTTTTCATCCGCGATACAAGCGTTCACTTTCACCTGAGCAGCTGTGTGATCTTTGCCGTTTTCCGCCTTTGAACGCATCAACATGGAATTTAAACATTACCTGCCATAACCTGTCCTTTAATCTCGCAGAGCAGCGAGAAGAAAGACACCTAGATCGTATTGTATATTTTTGTAGGTGGCACTTTTTGTAGTCTTTCAGATGTTTGCCTGTTCGGCGCGCGCGCTGCTCCTCAAGCCCTTCACAGAGCATCAAATGCCTCTGCGAGTCTTTGGCCCACATTTGTTTACAAAAACTTTCAGCATCACAAATGTATCTCGCGGCTTCTGACAGCTTTGAAATCAGAGTTCATCCCAGATCGCTCACATCAGAGGATTTTTTTTTTCCTTTTTTTTTTTTTTTTTTTTGAGTGGCAATGCTATTAAGAAAATATAGAATTTCATATAAAATTAGTTTCCCGGCTAGACAGTGTGCATCTGTGTCCCCAGAGGCGGTTGCATATTGTTGTGCATTTCAGTATACAAGCCATTAGACAAGGGCAATTGAGTGGAGTTGTCAAATTCAAGAGAATCTATGGTGCTGAAGGAGACGGAAAACACACATTGCTATTCCCAAAAGACACAAGAGAGGAGGCAATATCTGTCCCACTTTGCCCTTACAGTTAGACAATATGTGATGCTATTTGCAAGATTTTACTTTAACAGTCATGGCGACGACTCAGAAAGTGCCGGGGCTCGCGACTGCTCGCCGCTCAATATCTTCCCCCCCTACAATAAACAACAAACGACACCAGAGAGTTTGCACCAAAGTTTGCATCAAAAAAAAAAAAAAAAAAAAAAAACATTTTTGATGAATAGCGCCGTCCTGATGCGATGATATTTCAGGATATGGAACTGATGTGGGAGGCTCGAGGGGATGCCCAGAGATTGCCTGTGCAATGTTATCATTATAGAGATAATATGCAATCGCCGTGGCGACATCATCAGGGGACCGCTGGCGTGCGTCTTTTGTGACAGCCTCACCAGTGCAATTCTGCTTGATTGCTTTCCATTCACCGACAAGAAAAACCTTCTCATTCTAATTGTGTGCATTGAGAATTCACACGCGGAAGCGCATCTATTATGATAAGACTGAAGCTGATGAAGAGCATGAAATATGAACAGCGAGGCGTTGATTAATCGCTTCAATTAGATCATCACGTCAAGAAGAAAACGGAGCTTTGAAACATTTTGAGCGCTTTGATATCCTCTCGCCAACAGGGTCAGAGGGGTCTCGCGGGGCGAGCTGATGTTATTTCGCGGAGGGCTCCCGCTCCGCCAGACATATTTCTTCATACGAGTTGTGTGTCCCGCACCTTTCCAAAGGGCCGCGCGCTCCGTCGCCCAAACAGAGCGTGTCCATCCGTCCTTTTTCCATTCACGCTCTGTTATTCTCGCCGCGGCCGAGACCGCCGTGTAACGCGGGGATGGTTGACAGCTGTTTGTTGATTCAATGCCACAGCTTATTTCCTCTGTCTGTTTGTTTTGATGTCAGCATTCAGCGGGATCAGTGGGTGAGTCAGAGTGCCTCTGTTACGAGGCCCCACTCCTGACATCAGGAAACAGACACCACAGAGGAGTTGGTCTTTTTCCCCTGAATGTCAGACCAATTTAAGCTGACTATGACATTTACTGAACCCCCTCAGAAAAAAAAAAAAAAAAAAAAAAAAAAAAAACTACCTGTTTGTGTTTACCAGCTGGGCGACCAAATTTACTCCTCTCATGCATGCGGAAATTGTTTAACGCGGTGTTGAAAATGATTATGCGGCGACATGTTTGCATGTGGGCACCGGCGCGGGTCTGTTGTCAAAGGTCTTCGCGTAGATCCCGAGTGGGAGCAGCGAGGGAGTCATAGTGACAGGGAAATCATTTTCCCTGCGAGCCAGCGACTCCATGGGCGCTGAGTGCACCGCCGGCCGAGCTCAAGGCAACACAATGGTAACGAGCGGAATTTTAAAAAAGTGGTCTGCAGGACGTCGCTGTGTAAACTTTGGTGCCGACCGAACACCGGTTCCCATACACAATGAAGCGGAGACTGGTCATTGTCAGCAACTTTGTACATTTCGATGACGTATCGCTGTTCGCGAACACGAACCTACGGAGGGAATGATCGACGCCTGTGTGTGCATTACACCGTTTAAAGGCACGACCCCCCGAGGCTGAGAGCCGCATGATGCGATGCCTGAGCAGCGCCAAATGCCCGCCGACGTGTTACTTATCCCGCTAATACTGTGGTCGTTTACCAGCGGTAGGGAATAAAAACGTTCGCAAATTAGCGTAGAGCGTTTTGCAGACCAAACGGAGAGATTACACAGCAAGAGCTCACTGTTGCCATGACAATCAATAATTCTAGTCGTGTTGTATTCAGAGCAGTTCGTCAAAGTAAGTTGTTAATACCACTGCAGTGGCATGAGCGATTTTTTTTGGCCACATAGCTGTGAAGTGTGGCAAAATATTAAAATAAAGCTTGATTTTAGGTCACAGTGGTCTCACAGCAGACCGCCCGCATGGTCGCTTTGATGGTTATTCCACTGGTTATTGCTTTGTTTTATCCTGCATTTCCTCTTTTTTTTCACCAAAAGAATTGAAAAAAACAAACAAAAAAACCTTTCTATAGAAAAGATTTCAGCTGGGTTTGTTGATGTCATCAGTCGGTAACATTACACAGTTTTTGATTCAACTAATTGTTTGTCTGCGGAAAACAGCTGCAACAAACATGACACAGCTACTTGCTTACCACGATATGAATGATGCGGTCAAACAGGAGGGATTAACCCGTCTGTACATTAACGTCACCGACTTTAGCCTGCTAAATATTACATGAGGAAAAGTTGCCGCCACATTATTACGTCCACGCATGGACGGCACGGTTGGCGAGGCTGTCAGAGCAAATTATGACATTCTGGCTGCTCCCCCTCCGACCGCTACGCTGGTCTTCTTGAGAGATGAAACGAGACTAAGCTCGGGAAGATCCGCCGAACATCAATGTTAACATTAAGGTGCTTAGCCGGGTTCGTGTTTACTGCATTAACCATCTTAATTAGCATTCAAACAATAGCTAATTAGCAGTACGGGACGAACTACGGCCGGGGCCAATTAGGTGGTTCGGTTGTGAGCGGCATGAAGAAATATGAATCGGGATCAGATGATTGCGCTGGAGAGGATGTCAGAGGATCAGCAAAGTTATTACAGTTGGTCCTGACAGCGGCGTGAATCCCTGAGACAGATCTAATGGAAATCAAACCGTTTGTTTTCATCCGTATCCAAACACGCTCGCGCGCCGGTGGCGCAGATGGAAAAGTCACTGAGTCAAACCGCGAATGTTTGTACAAAATTCGATGGCAGGCCGCTGAATCGTTGACACATTTCAGTCTAGACCAACTAACATGACGGCCACCCGAAGATGTTTGTCGGTTACTGCCACGCCGAACCTCTGACAGCAGGCTGCACGCTCCTGCTGCTTATTTCGCTATTTGAAAGCGACATGAATTATGAATAAGTGTTTGCAAGCGTTTTCACTTTGTTTCTTTCCATTTAGCTCCGCTTTATGGCATCTGGGAAATAAGGAACTATAAGACTCGCATTTATGTAACTCTCACAAAAGTTTGTTAAGAGCACATCCTCATTTGCACAAACTTGCTCCCCGAGACAGTAAATCATAAATCATCACCGTCTACTGTTGGTTGAGCTCGCATGTAAAGTTTACGAGCAGGGTTCTTAGCTACTGTATGACCGGCTGATGGAATGGGCAGGATGTGTTTTGAGCCACGTTGAAAGTGGAATGATGTTTGATCCCGGATGTGCTAATTGGCTCCGACTACAGTGAATAAATTTAATATTCTGGGACGTTCACTCAATGGCTTCAGTTTAATCAAAATGGTGCCATGGGCAAAGATATATGACCAAAGAAAGATTAAAAACAAAAAGAAAAAAGTCAAGTGAGTGAGAAGTTTTGTGGGCAGAAACGTGTTATTCCTTGCCAGGAAAGGTCACAGCAGGATGACAAGATTTGTTCCAGAGGCCCACAAAAATGCGGCCCAACAGCTCAGCGCCACTGTAGCATGTACGCGGGGCGGCAGCCACAAGCAGAAACCTTTAAATGAATAGAATGCTCGAACACAACAGCTAAATAATAATAATAATAATAAAAAAAAAAAAAAACCGCTGTGTCATGTTCCAACTGTGTCAGCTCAACACCAAACAGGAAAAGCCACAGTTCGGTCGTCATCGCCAAAGACCAGGGGGAGGATATGCCACTTTTGTTCAAAGAGAATGAAAGGGTTTTTTTTGTTTTTTTTTTGCTGCGTCATGGTTGCGGCAGGGGCGAAATTAAAACAAATCATATGACTCTTATGAATCCTGTGTGGGGGCATGTGCTACCGGCACTCGTGGCCTTCGGTTGGAGCAAGCCTCGTTCGAACGGCAGCGTTGCCCGAACGTCGCTGGCGAAATATATTTAGTTTCATGTCCACAGGTTATTCTTTTGTAGCAGCGGGAGCAAAACGGTTCCAGAAACGTCAGCGTTGCCAGCTTTTTTCCTGGGATCGCAACCCGATAGACCGGCTTTTGTGTGAGTTCAAGCTAAGTGTTTACAGCATGGAAATGCCACAAAAAGTATTTGTATATGCCCAAGTATTTGTCCTCAGCCCAAAACTCTTAAGACCTTCAAGGACTGCCAATAATTATTAGACTGTGTCTTTGTATAATGATTCATGCTGATGTGGCCCAGTACAATAAATCTGAAGCTTTTTTTTTTTTTTTAATATACAGCACACATTTTTATTACGCAAGTTAAGGCCATAATTGTTCCAGCATTTTATGATGTGGCTGGTTTGTTTTGGATTGTATTGAAACAGAGAGCTCTCATTTAAAGACGGGATGCCTGCGGCGACTATTTTCAAAACTGCACATTGTCATGTCTTTGCTCACATGCGTGGCCACAGAATTTATTCACGTTTTGGGGGTCCAGCATATAAAAATTCCATAAAACGGCACTGGGTATTACTCTCCTCGTCACAGCGCACTGGCGCCTTTTCCATGAATATAATGATGACAGGTGTGATGAGTCGGGGCTTATTATTACAGGAAATTTAGAAAACCGCATAAGCGTCATTCCTTCGTTAGATGGAACAGTCATCAATCTCTGTTATGAATGTTTATTTTGAGCCTCATGTTGACAAACAGATTTCCTGAATAGGCCCATTTAAATTATTTTCAATATTGGGTGGAGGGGGGGTAAAAAAAAAAAAAAAAAAAAAAAAAAAAAAAAAACTAAAAAA
>CAAKHG010014586.1:0-14592 GCA_901007715.1 Dactylopterus volitans
CCCACAATCCCAATATGTCATTAAAAACAAAACAATTTGGCATTGGTACAAAACTTTGATCCCATGTGTTAGTTACAAGATTTCACATAATTCTTGATTTAGTATGTTAGTTACAAGGGTTTTACATAACTCATGATTCATGGAGTTAATTACTGGGATTTCCCACGTTTTCTTTTTTTTTTTTTTTTTCTTTCAGCACAGTGATGTCTCACTATGAATTTCCAGCAGCGGCCTCAGCTCGCGATAACACCACTTCCTCACGAATTTTGCTGATATCTGAGCGTATGATTGCCAGGATCTCCACAATCGCAGGGACATCAGCACGGGTCTCAGCCACAGCCGCCCGCACGGACACTGTGTCGGCCTGCATTCTTGTCAGATGAGCTTTGGCTCTCCGCAGTCTCAGTAGGATCAGGAACACGCTGACCCCAAGCAAAAGCATCGATAAACTGAGATAACTGAGACATGGTTGTTATTTGTGTATAAATACAATATATTTGAATATTTCAAGTACAACTACAAAGACCTTCAGTGGTCACACTGAAGTTTTTGACATTACGGAACACTAAATTGAGACTAAAGGTTGGATGGATGGGAGATTGTTGGCTGTCCTGTAGATCGGGGTTCAAGTCACAGTGACGAGGAATTAGCCGCACAGGATTATTTCATGAACGACTTTCTGCACTTTAGCGAAGTCAGCAGCAGTCAAAAGTCGAGAAACCCCCCCCCACAGATGTCACGCGCCATGTTGCCTTGATTATTTCAGTTTTCTTACCTTCCTAATTTTCACAGTTAGTTCTGCAGAGTGGCAGAAGTTGTGCTCAGTCCAATCCAATTTTATGGTTCACTATATTAACGGGGGCGACACGGTGGTGCGGTGGTTAGCACCGTTGCCTCATAGCAAGAAGGTCGCAGGTTCGACTCCCGGCCTGGGGTCTTTCTATGTGGAGTTGGCATGCTCTCCCCGTGTCTGCGTGGGTTCTCTCCGGGTACTCCGGCTTCCTCCCACCTCCAAAAGCATGCTGAGGTTAACTGGCTACTCTAAATTGCCCGTAGGTGTGCGTGAGAGTGTGAGTGGTTGTATGTCTTTCATGTGGCCCTGCGATGAGCTGGCGTCTCGTCCAGGGTGTACCCCGCCGCTCGCCCATTCGACAGCTGGGATCGGCTCCAGCACGACCGCGACCCGGACTAGCCGGAATAAGCGGAAGACAGTGAATGAATGAACTATATTAACGGCTCATTAAAACAAAATGAAAATCTGTAACGACAAGATTACATCGATATTGTCAGGAAATATGAAATACAGTGAAATGTAAGCACACACGCAGTCCACTTTGAGCACTATTATATTGGCAATATAAAGTTGTCATTGATTAGTAAGCTATCAAGAGTTTTTCCTGCATTTTTGTAAACCTCTTCACTGATAGCACAGCAAAATGTGATTTTTAAACAGGATACATCTCCTCTGCGCACGCACACACACTGCACACACAGAGACACACACTCGCTCTCTCTCTCTCCCCCGCACCACTCACAAATCAAAGCTGACATCAGCAGGAGGCTAACAGCGATGCTAGCGAGCACACACTGTCATCCGAGCCGTGTTAGCATAGCCGTGACAACTAACGAGAGAAGACATCACATTAGCCGACACGGCGGCGTGCTAGCGGAGCGCTTGTCGGTGCAGGACTGCCTGCCTGAGACGATGTAGCTACAGGTGTAGTATTCATTCATGCTTAAAGAGTCTGACACTGGCAAGCGAGCAGCTGGCGGCGTGCAGGGCGCAACACCTGACAGCCAGTTAATGTCAGTGTGCAGCCTTTTCTCAGCAGCAGCAGCAGAGGACACGGGAGGCGCTTCAGTTTAGGTAACAGAATGTGGGGCCCACTGATATTCGGAGGTTTTTTTTCTTTTTTCTTCATCCTTTTGTGAATTTCTTTCCAGGTTTCTGTAGATGAGAGAGGAATGGGCCCTGTGAGCGTACAATGTCACTGGGTCTTTGATGTTCCATCAGTGCTAATGCCATGGATTGCATTTCCTCCTGAGATCCGAGCACAATGCCAGCCAGACTACCTCCGGTTTGAGGTCAGGCAGATCCAATCATGAGCGTCAGCGGTTCTAAATGTTGACTGGATCTCATGTGTTTATTATATCTGATTTTTTTTTTGTGCCTCTGTGGCCAGAGGCATTATTTTGGCGCATCGTCCATCCAGCCACCCAGTTTTTTGACTGCAATATTTAGGAGGGAAAGTCTTTGAATTTTACCCAAATATCAACTCAAGCTGCAGGTCCTGGTCAAAGGTCAAGGTCGCTGCAACCTCATGGAACAAGTCTTTGGCCACAACTCTGTGTGTCATTCACAGATTATGACATTATTTCGCACAGATCTCCAAAAAAGACAAGGACTTTCCTTAAATTTGGCCCAAATCTTAAGTTGGGCTGAGGGATGAACCGCCTCAGTTTTGGTGGTGAGGTGTCAAAGGTCAAAGTCATGGTGACACATGTACCAGTCTCATTAATAAGATATTGTCAGGAATAGCAGCATGGCATGTTGTTCACTTGGATTTAAGAATAAACTGATTAGAAGGTTGAAAGTCAAGGTCATTGTGACCACATGGTTTTGTTTTTTTTTGGCACACTGCATGTCCTGCTCTCTCGTTTATACTCTAAGTGAATTTTATACAATATTTTGTAAGATATATTATTATTAGAAATGGATGCAAATTGAAATTTGGCCAGTTGCTGGAGGACTGCAACGTCATTGCCATAATCCGTCTTATTTCACCGGGATGTGCTCTTTTGCAATGGCTGAATTTCCTCACACTGATCCATCCTACCCCGGCGGGGGGAAACAGGCTAAAACGGTCACAGTCTGCAGCCCAGATTCTCCCCTCGCCTCCCCAGCAGGCGTCACCAGTGGGAGGTTGGTTGGGAGGGTTGGACTTTGGGCAGATTTTCCTCCTGAATCAACAAGCAACATACTGGTGATTAGAGGCTGGTAAATAATCCGCCAGAAATGAGTTTGTTTTGCGTGAAACAGGTGGCCACCCCCGAGCTAAATGTAGAAACAAAACCCCATTAACATATCTGTAGTGAAGTGGAAAAAGCTGGGAAAGCGGGCTTTGGATGGGGAGTGAAGGGTAGACAAGGGTGCAGTGGGGAGTTGTTTATTTCCAGCGCTGCTTTCATGGCGCCTCCTCATAATTCAGGTATAGGCAGGCGCTTCTTTTCTCTGACGAGGATTTTTTTGTGGTTCGGCGTTTTGCGCGTGAATCTTTGTGTGCATGTCGCCAATATGTTTTTCAGGCTTTTTTTTTTTTTATGTTTTCTGTCTGTGTTTTTGTACCACATGCTGATAAAGGCCTCGCTGTCTGCCTTTGTTCATCTGACATTTCCACATTAATGAAGTTTGCCCGCCCTCCTCGTACCGTCTCTCTACCACCCGCCGCTCCTCACTCCTTTTCACCTTCCCCGCGCGTCTATCAGCCATTCTGCTTTGATCGCTGCACCCCATTTTTACCCATCACTCCCTTCCTCACCTCCCTTTCATCCTGTACTTTCTTCTTCTGCTGCTGCTGTCCTGCTCTGCCTCTCGCTGCTGACGCCAAGCAGTCGTAACGTTTTAACCGCCGATAGGTGAAGTGAACAACATTGATTGTGCAGTTGCAGTTGGCACCTGTCAGAGTGCGGGATGCATTATGTAGCAAGTGTAGCGATGGCTACGGGACTGGGTCGGGGCGTTCGCTGAGTGTTCCCAATTTGCAGGTCGGTGCCACCGAAAGTGGTCAAAAGGACAGCCGGTGAACCGGCAATAATGCCGCTGATGCGCGTGAGGAGTGAAGGCTTTTCCTGTGTTATTCGGTCCTAAAGAGGAGCTGCGGTCGCGCAAGCTCCTGAAAATGTTGCTGGATCTGATGGAGACGAGGAAGGCAGAGTCTTCGGGTAGAAACCCAGCCATTCACGTGGCTGTCGCTTCGACGTGTATTCCTACCTCTGTGCGCAAATGCACAGAGGATTTTTTTTTTTTTTTTAATAGCATGAGGAACACAGCAACGAGTGCTGACCCGGCCTCCAAATTCCCCAGCTCACCATCCAGTTGAGCATCCGCGGGAGTCGCTGGACAAACAATCAGCAGAGGCCCCCACCTCACAACTCAAAGGGCATATTTGCTTATTTTCTTGATGCCAGATACCACAACACACCTTCAGAGGTCTTGTGGAGTCCATGGCCTCGGCATATCGGTGGCAAAAGTGGAAGCCTGCCCAACATTAGGGCAGGTGGTTACTCTGCCTAATTCCATTTTCTTCTGCAACCTTCATGTCTCCTCCTATTCTTTACCATAATCATAAATGGGTTCTGATTCAAGAAGTAGGGTTATTTAGATACTGGGCTGGTGAAAACAAAATTGTGACATCAAAATTGAGCAACTCTACACTTGTTCAGTAACTAAAATTGCTGTGCACTTTGGAATGCTTCTCAACCTCCAGCTTGCCATGTTGGAGCTGCTGTGCAGAAACCTCAAGATGAAAGAATTATTATTTTTTTTGTTTGCATGTTTTTGTCATGAAGGAACTTCAGCAACACCATCGACAATAGATCATATAACGAGTGAGGGGAAGCATAAATTCATAACGAAATATCACTTTAACCAAGATTGGACAGATCAGAGTTTCCGCAGTGAGCAACAATATTTAAAAAAAAAAAAAAAAAAAAAAAAAGATTAAATCAGATTTACTGAAACAGCTGTGTTTTAAATCATAGTTGCTATTTCTACGTAAACATTAAAGGAGCTCATTATGGAGAAACACCTCAACATTTGGCCTTTTCAAGAAAGAAATTGCAAGCATCGCACTGTCATGTCGTTATTAGTCGAGGAGCAACTCAAAAATAAAAAATAAAAAATGTTTTCTCTCAGTGTGATCTCAAGGTCGGTCGTGCATTTGTTTCTTCTTGGTCAGATTGTGAAAAAAAAAGAAAAAAAAGAAATGCCTCCACCTGCCTTCAAAACACAACTGCCAACAATAACCCTCGGGATTATTGTTTTTATTATTGTTGTTTTTGTTTGATTATGATTTTACCAGGTAAATGACTAAGATTACGTAACTGTCCTTTTACAGAGTAGCCCATAGC
Organism: Dactylopterus volitans; assembly: GCA_901007715.1. Taxonomy (NCBI): domain Eukaryota; kingdom Metazoa; phylum Chordata; class Actinopteri; order Syngnathiformes; family Dactylopteridae; genus Dactylopterus; species Dactylopterus volitans. The sequence goes on from CAAKHG010014586.1 coordinate 5,131, forward strand.
CCATCACTTACCTGAAAATCCATATGTTTAATGGGCCTCCTTCTTTCTTTTTTTGTTTCCCGTCTCGCTCTGCAGCAGCTGATGAGAGAGCGACAGCAGATGGCCAGTCGTCCCTTTGCCTCGGTTGCGGTGGCGCTGGAGGTGGGCGGCGACCAGGAGGAGCTGCTACAGGTCAGCAGAACCACTCAAACACGGGCCTGCGGAAACGAACGCAAGCCAAACACAAACAGAGGCACGAGGGAGGCGACGGCTGATTTGCATACCTCCTCCCACTGAAATAGGGGCGCCATTTGGCGGCGACGCTACCGGCTGAGGCTTCCTGCGGTTATGAGTGACACGATCACAGAGACATGACAATTCTGGCGCTGCTTCAGCGACTATTAGGCCGGCCCTTCTTTGGGTGTGTGTGTGTGTGTGTGTATGTGTGTGTGTGTGTGTGTGTGTGTGTGGCCATACGGCAGGAAGTTGCATCCCGAGGAATTCATGTTAATTACAGAAATCTCAGCTGGATCTTGAAGGTCATCAGGCACACTGACGCCGGCGAGTCCTTCCAAATGCTTGAAGGTCACCTTGACCCACCGGCCCCCCGAAATGGTCCTCCGGAGGCAGCGTGGTGAGCAGTCTCAGAGATTGTGGACCACAACACCTCTGACAGCGCGTGAAAGGGTAACTCCAGTATGCCGTTCTCCTCAGGGGGTGTTGCAGACAGTTGTTCCAATGCTAAGGTCGCATCTGTCCCGATGTTCGTGCAAAATACAATCGTAAGACGTGCAGAAGTGAATAGAGATTCATGCCTCTCAGTGTGGTTTTGGAGGATTGCAGCTTATCCTTGTCTGAGGACGGAGAATGCGAAGAAAGGGATGAAATGCATAAATGATAAGCCTAAGTCATGTTGAAATCTATGAATTTGAAGGGTGGCAGGCGTCGCCGAAAGGTGGCCGATGTTTGAAGCAGCAAGTTGCGCACACTTACCCGAGAGGGACACGTACCGGCATCCCGATTTAAAGCCGTCTGGATTACATCCACCATCCGACAACCAATAAACCCCGGCATCCCGCTCCGAACATCTAATCCTGGAGCTGACGTCTCCTCCACCATGTCAAAAAAACCATTTATATGTCAAGAGCTCTCGCGGCGACCGTGTTGTGGTGACTCACGACTGTGGAGAGATGGCGGGAGGGGAGGGGTTGTGTTCCAAAACTGTTGCTGAACGGTCGTATTTGGTGAACTGTTCACAAGTTCCACAGCGAACTGGAGGCAACACGTCCTGCCTGTGTAAAATAGAAACCCTGTGTCAGTCAATGGTCGTCACTGTGCGAGGCCTGATATTTTGGGAGTGATAAGTTTGTTTCATTTGTGTGTAGCAATTTCAGTAATCGGTGTCTGTACTCACCTTTTTCCTGGTTGTCTCATCAGCAGTGGGCGGAGACAAAAGGGTGATACTGGCCCAAGGAAGCTCCTTAAGAGCTCTAGGAGCAAACTATTATTCCAAGTTTGGGCAATGGTCATGTAAAAGATTATCCATGTGGATGTATGATTGAGTCAGCCATATAGTTTGCATTTGTGTAAATATTCAATTTATGCTATAGAGATGGTGTTCGCTTTATGTAAATATTTGTGGAGGAATGTGGTTGTGGTCTCACCTATACGTGGTGGGCTGGTCTGACTAATTTCCTGCAGCTGGGAGAGTATAAAAGGCAGGTAAAGGTTTTAATATGAGTTTTTCATCGTTGGTGTCTCATGCAGAGGAAAGTAAATGGCACCTCGGTGTTTGCAATTTTGCTTCCATCTCATGCCTCATACTTAAAAAAAACTTAAAGCCACCGCCGGCCAATCCGAAGAGGATGCCGCATCACCTGGTTGCCTCCGACTACCAGAGACTGTAGAAAACACCGGGACATACAGACCGTAGCCCCTGGACAACGCCTCAAATTCGGCCCTTTATGCCAGAGATAGCTACAAGGTCTGAAAGCTTACCCTGCTTTATCATCTGTTTCCTCTATATGGGACCAGAATTTACCAAAGCGAACATCGTGCTCTGCGGAAGAAGGGTCAAAACCGAATATTGTGACCGTAAACTCAGGAAGAAAATGATTACTAAAGTCATAACATCTTCTTCACTGGCCTCAGTTTTCAGACGCTGAAACTCATCCACCTCTCTCGTGGAACCGTAACAGTACAGTATGAACACGACAGCAGTTAAGTCAAAAAAAAACAAACAAAAACGAACACATAAGTAAATAATAATAAATAAATAATAATACAGCACTGCATTATTGGAAGCTCTTTCATTCCCGCCGAACTCCACAGCGACAGATATTGCAGGAGACTTGTAAGGTACAAAAGGTCACCAATCAGAATAAAAGCCGAGAGAACAATAACCATCATTAATCAAACTACGTGCAAACAACTGTGTGAGGAAAGCTGCGGTACATTACCAGGTAGTATTTAAAACAAACACTGGCGGGCCCCTGGTGCACATTTGCGCTGATATAATTGTCTCCGTGTCTAATTTATAGCACTGAACGGTTTCGGCTCTGCGAGATTCATATAACCACGCTTGACGTGCAGATTTCCATTAAAACGCATGCATCAGCCCTGGATAAAACGAGATCTGATGACACTTCAAGATGAACCCTGTTTTCCCCGTGTGTCAGTTTCATAACATCTTCATCTTCAAACTTTGCTCCAAACGCTGTCTGAATAGTTTTAACCTCCCCTTTCATGTGGCTGTTTCATCCCAATGTTTTCATCATCACGCTTAACAAAAGCACTCGCTGCTGTTTTTCATGATTTAAAGTCAAAGATGTAAGGTTCCGCCTCTACGCACAAAATCCTTATTTCTTTCAAAGCCCGCGTGTTGGACTGGTCACAATAAAAGGCCGCTTGAAATTGTGCAGTTCTTTTGTGCCACAGATGCCACGAGTTTTGAGGGAATGTGCAATTTGCATGTCAACTGCAGGAAGGTCCGCCGGAGCTGTTGCCGTGAACCAATCGTTCGTTTCACTACCCGACGTCTTTTTCCGAGAATTTCCGCCAGCCCCAACCTGCCTCACCCGGCGTTTTCACCCGAGAGATCGCCGGAGAGCCACCAGCCGGACAGTTGATGAAGTGGTTTTCACTGTGAGGGGGATTTCACACACAAACAACCGCAGACCGACTCAGGGACGTTCACCTGAGGTCCGCCGATGTCGGTGTTGTCACCAGAGCGGCCCCCTGGTGGCGGCGGCGGGAATCGCGTTACGGGCAGCCACGAGCCGCAGACAATGAACAAAGCTACATTGTATTGATGGGAATTTGAATGATGATACCAAGATGAGATTCTCAGGCCCGTTGTCACGGCATTCAACCGCCGCCGTCGCTGCATGTTTGCAGCGCGATGATGCTACGCGACGCTACGTCGCGAGGATCCGTACGCAGCTCCTGGAAGCTGGAAGCAGATCTTTTGTTGCCCGCACACTCACATATTGAGCAAGTTTTGGGAAGCTCTGGATTGACGTGCACCGCAGCAGGTTCCGATTCCTGCCAATATCCAGCATCTTTGCACAGCCATTTGAGAGGGGGCGGGGGATCAATATTCCGGAGGCCATAATCAATAACCTGATCAATTCTATGCGAAGGAGATGTATCTTACCGCAAGTGGCAAACGGTGGTCATCCCACATACTGACTGGTTTCCTGTGGCATCTTATTGTGACCGGTCCAAAGCACATCTGTGTTTTAATTATGCAACAATCAGCGGTTGATATGTCACACCGGTCAGGTGGAAGCATCATCATCTCAAAGGTGAAGCGCTAGCTCACACGGAACCTAACAAATCTATGATTAATTCTAAGAGTTTCACAGAAAGAAGCCTTTTGTTTGCGCAGAAGAAATGTCTCGTGTTCGACTTCAGCTCTTGGAAAAATGGGTGCTGAAACCCCCTCATTTCTGCTGGCACCTTGTCACCTCGCTCATAGCTGAAGGTTATAGAGACAAAGCTATGGAAGTCCTCTGCATATGATGCTTAATTAGTTTTAGCTCTGCCCTTACCGGGCCGGACCCGGCTCACCTCGACTGCGGTGACGTTCCCATGGAAACCTCCAGAGCGTCTTCCCTTATCGGTGCCTCTGCCTGGTTCGCGTTTCTTTCTTCAAGGTGAGAGACAATGGGGCAGAACGCTATCTTCACATTGAGGTTAATAACGCAACATCTGGTTCATAGTCAAGCATGCAGATCAGCCTAATTGTGTAATGAGTGAGGCGGAGGGAACATTTCCACGCTGCCCCACTATTTCGGCTCCGCAGCACAGTTTGGTTCAACAAATGGAGCCATCATCGCCCTATTTCATGCCATGTTGAGACAGCGAGCAAGGAATACAACACCTGTTGTTTTCATATTCGCAAAGTGATTTGGTTCACATGGGAGGGATGGGAAGGTGAGCAAATCAGATGATGGAAGATAATCACTGCATGCAAAGCGGTGCGCTGCAATTATTGGAGCCCCAGAGTGGCTGCGAGGAGAGGGGAGGAAAAAAACAAAACAGAACAGGTTTTGCTATATCGAGGGGCTCCAAATGTTGTTGTTGCGCACGACGTAGTTCATTCGCACCTTTTGATGACTTCATTCTCACATTTTGATTAATTCGCCCTCACTTTTGATGGGTATATGTGCATGGGATGGGTGCGCACACAGTGAGCCAGCGCAACAGTCCCCCCCCGCCCCTCGCTGAGAAATATGCAGATGCAGCAGCACACACTGATTGGAAAACCACGTAAAAAAAAAAAAAAAAAAAAAAGTCAAAACGGATGCGAAAACAGCAACCGGAGAGCAATTTGGCGATTTTAAAAGTGGTGTAAACGTCTTAAATTCATCTTGTTGCAACCTGCAGACACCCAGTGTTGGCCCGCCCCCCCATACTGATTCATAATAAACATCCTCATTAACCAATTAGTGTGGACATAAGGATAAACGCTGTTTCTTCTCGCACAGCCGAAGGCAACTTCCTCCCCTGAGCTTCAGTGTCCCAGAAGCGACAGTCTGCCTCATCTTTGTTCAAGTCTTTTACTCTCAGTCTCTCTTAGAACAAACAATTTTTTTTTTTTTTTTTTTTTTTTTAAAGCAACCTTCACATTACTATCTTTAGATTCCTCTGGATGTCTCAGGGATGAACTTCAATCGCTCTCCAGCTGGTTTCCTTCAAATACGTCTTTTCTGTCTCGTGGCGACTCGCAATTATCACCACTCTCGGAACAAGAGCCCTCTATGGTTTCCGTTTGAAGAAAGTTTTCCACGCGGCGAGGTGTCTGGGCTCGGTTAATCCCCTATAATGATACAACTATGTGGGGCACAACTGGAAACTATTTCATTTCTGTCGTATAAAGACTTGCAATTACGCTCCTCAAGCTAAAGGAAAACGAAACGGCGGCCAGACTTCGGTGTGCGAGTTTTCACATGGCCCCATGGCCAGGAGGGGTGACTCGACACGTACCGAATATGTCACACCTGAAAGAGCTGAGCGCTTTCCTCCAAACTTTTAAATGACCTTTTTTTTTTGGTTTTGTTTTTTGTAACAGAGGCTCACAAATCCAACTCTAATCCTGCGGAGAAGAAACCCGACACTGCACAATATACGCCGCTATCTGCTGTGGCTACACGCTGTCACGCCGCGGATGTCTGAAGTCAAACAGTTGCTTCCAGCAGACAGAGCGGCCAAAGCTGCAGACTGTTGAGTCGAGAGAGTGACTTAGCCGTTAACGGTTGTTGGACAAGACGTCCACCAGGGGGCGGCGCGCGAATCGCTCCAGCTCAGACCTCCACTTCTCCTTCGCTGCCTTTCAATCTTGCGTCCAGTCTTCTCCCGGCTGTCCTTTGCGAAGTCCCTCCGCGCTGGCGAGGTAACATCATAATATATATCGTTTTATTATTTTGCTTGTTTGTTTAGCTTGTTCTTTGGTCAGAGGTTCAAAAATAACAAGGACTTTAAGTCTGTCTTATGTTTTATTAATTTGATATCTCAAACAATTCAAGGGGAAAGTCTTCAAATTTGGCACAAATGTCAACTGGAGTTCAACTGCTTAGATTGAGGTAAAAAAAAAAACCTACGTCATGACAAAGCCCCACACACATCTAGAAGGATATGAAATATGGTAACTAGGAGGTCAAAGGTCAAATTGTGGAATACCTGGAGGGTGTTTCTTTCAATTAGGCACAGCATGTATTATGCAGGCGTGATGTTTAACCGTAACTTGACACGTTGGCGAAAGGAATACGGCTTCTACTTTGCTCCTTATTTGCATAACTAATGTATCACTGGAGCTGAATAAAACCTGAACGGAGAAAAAGATCATATTAGCAATTTGTGGTGAACTGACTGTTGATGCTCCACTAAGAAAACGCAGTGAAATTTGCAGCCCCAACAGTCTTGAAGGGGGATGAAAGGGGATGCACTCTTGACTCCTTCCACCAGCATCCCTGCAGATGTTCAGCGGCAGTAAAAACCCGCCGCAACACCAACAATATGATCGAGTTAGCGAGGTGGCCCCCTTCCGCTGCCCTAACTTGATCAGCGCTTTACAGCGTGTCGCGGCCGCATTACGGAACACAGGCAAAGTCATCAACATAAATCGATGTTTTCACTGCCTCCATAAAGTTACTGCCGCTAACGCAGTAAAGCTGATGAGCCCACAGCAACGAGCATCTGCACGCCTCCGCCCGCGAAGAAGCAGCTCCCACCTTGCTGCTGATTAACGACGGTCTGCCGTTTCCATAATGCTATTTAAAGTAAAGAATGAATCAGTTTCATATCCTGTTTTAATGTGGTGTATTTATTCCGCAATTGCTGGGATTTAATATGCCCCGGGAAGGAGGAGGGGGAGGTGGGTGGAGTGAGATGGATGCAGGGAGGGAGAGAAGCAGATTAAGAATATTTATGACACCTGAGAGTAATGTATGTCTGGTAGGAAAATACCCGGCTAAACACTGATTTAACCACATGCGCGCACATACATACGCGGCACTGCAGGGCTTATCAGATCACACAAAAGCTTCTATCGGGCGGGAAATAAACGGGGAGGGGGGCGGTAAGGATCAAGCACCCTCGAAAACACCCCGACACACATGGGGGTCACGTCGGCAGGCGGACAATCTCGCGGCTGCGCGCCGGGCTCGCTCCGGCCGCGGCGGTCACCTGTGGCTCTTTATCTCCAAAGTGAACGCGACGGCTGCGAAAGTCTCACACACACACACGCGGAGATGTTATTAACTCAATAACTCACACCTCTGTCAACACTAACGACGCTAAAACAAACCCATTCCTCTTCATGTTCTGTTTGCGCTCGAACAAAGAGGCTTTCCCTTTCTTGCTCTTTTTTTTTTTTTTTTTTTTTTTATCAGGGAGCAGATTAGAAAAAGTGTCCGCCGGGTGCAGGAGAAGCACCTGCAGCAGCTTCAGCTGAGCAAACGCACCAGCCCTCCTCCACTATCTCTCTTTATTTGGCTCTTTCTCTTTTTCTCTTTTTTTCGTGTGTGTGTCGCTTTCTGAGGTTCGCGCGCGGAAAATTTTATTCCTTACATGCGCTGAAAAAGGCATCAGTTTGAAGCAGCGTCTTTGTCCTTTTCTTGGTAATTTATGTCCCGTCTTCGCAGCCTTATTGCAGTTATCAGTCACAGTGTTTCCATAAATGTGTTAGATCCACATTTTGAGGTTTCGAGTCTGATTAGCTTAAGATTTGAAAATAAAAAACATCATCAGTTTTGCCAAACCGAAAACAGGTGGGTTTCTTTTTTGGTTTGCTTTTGTTTTGTTTTGAGAATTAATGCTCTTCATGGGTAATTTTTTTGCGACGTAGTGAAACTGCAACACACATGACCAGCTGTTTCTGCTGCCAGACAGCAAGAACAATCTCTCCACCCACAAAGCACCCAAACAAGTCATGCTAGTAGAACCAGTCTTGAGTGAATAAAATATATTCCACTTTAGGTGAAAACCACACGGTATTTATTGCAACATGCATAGCGTTTATTATTACGTGCATGACATCGCCTTCGCCGCCAGCCTCTGATGAAATTACATGTTGCTGTGTTGTAGTCACTCTGCGGCGGCCACGGAGACATATTCGATCTGCATTTTTTTTTCTCCTCTTGCTCCACTTCAAACGTTCGCTTCAAATTCCCTTGACAGCCGAGTGGAAACGTGGCCGGTGGAGGGGATTCAGCGCGGGGACCCGAGCGCCAGTTGTTCGGTCGCCTTTTTTTTTTTTTTTCTGAGGTTAAGAGTGGATTCACATCTGGTTCATTTGAAGCAGCTGTTTGGAAAGAGATGGAGCATTAAAAGCGTCGAGCGAGCACCGAGCAGCCTCCCAAAAACAATTTTATTATTTTGCGGATGAGCTCCTTTATTGAGATCTATGCAGAAATGGACCCTTCTCTCTTAAGCACAGTTCCCAAACAGAAGTCTATAAACGCCACCGTGACCTCCGGTATTTCACTCAGCCGTCAATCATCCAGCCACAACTCCGCTTTTATAGCATCAAATAACTAATTAAAACCAAACTTATAGGACGGATAAACATCGGCATGATAAAAAACTACCTGAAATGACAGGAGAGAGAATGGAGGTGGGCGGGGTTCATGACCTAGACCGTAGCTGCCAGGGATGGAGATCCTTTGGCTAGACTTTTGAGGGCATTTGCCGCAGCCTTGTACGTCCACGGGAAACACAGGTCATCGCGTGGACGCTTCCATTTTTGAGGTGGCGTTGGGCGTCCTCGGTTTCAAACGTGGATTTGAAGCCGCGTTCCCGCATTCGCTGCAAACGCGTCACCTCTCAGTCGGGTCGAACGTGCGTTCGAAGGCAGAAGCCAGACTGGAAGACGGGACGGCGAGACATCACCTGTAGGCATCGATGCTGCCAGATGATCTGCTGTGCTCTCACATCCTCAACCTTCCTTCCCTGCAGCGGAGGATTCACCTTGGAACAGCAGGTGGTAACTGATTCCCTACTGGAGAGACACAAACAGGGTTTTAAAAATCTCAGCGTTTTACGAGTTGGACTTTGTTGAGTTTTTTCTTCCTTTTCTTCTTTTCTTTTTTTTTTAAATCAGCATAGCTGTGAAAATGATCTTGCCCTCTTCGATACTTCACGCCCGTCCCGCCCTCTACATATTTAACACAGCTCAGGCGCGCGTTCGCTCCGATCTTCGTTTTCCGCCCGCATAAAACCGTGTTTTTTTTTTTTTTTTTATCTCCAACCTGTTTTCTCTTGAGCTGTAACTATCACAGCCGTTCAGATGTTCCGGGGCCTTTACGGTGTCTTCACTCTTCTTTTATGGCTGGCACTCAAACTCGCCGCCGCCTGTCCCTCTCGCTCGCGCTGCAGGAAGCATCCGCCGCCTCACGTGTTCCCGCGTCCCCTTCTTTCCTCCCCACGTGTGGCGCACGAGTTTCGCACTGGGGGGGGGGGGGGGGCCCCCCCCGCCGCGGC
>CAAKHG010014587.1:0-12024 GCA_901007715.1 Dactylopterus volitans
GCAGCTTTCGAGGGAACTCCTCCACTGCAACATCCTTCCCTGATAACAGGTCCATGGTTACTGCAGGGATGGCATATGTGTTGCCCCCAGTCACGCCTTGCAGGTTTACAATATCTGCCTCTGCGTAGTGAGGGACGCCATCTTGGGCTACAGTGGTTGTGGTGGATTTTGAGGCTGCCGTGCTTGTAGAAGCTGGAACAGAGTATGGGACATTGTGACGCCCAGCACGGGGGAGTAACCGAGCGCGTTTGGTATCAGTTTGAATCGACAAGTGGGCTTAGATGTGTTTGTGCGCGCCTACCAGGCTCCTCTGAGCTCTGCGCAAACTCTGGCAGTTTGCATATAAGGCGTGAGGGCTCCTGGTAGTCTGGACCCAGGGGGAAGATGCGCTCATAGGTGGAGTTAGACTCTTGTTCACTGGTTGTGCTGGACTGGTTGTGGTTGTAGGCAAATGTCTCACTCTGTATTGACAAACTGGCAGTTAGTTCATCGTCCAGCATCCGACGAGAGGCCTAAAATAAAGGAACAGGTCTGACCACCTCTCAAATGAAAAAGTCTTTGTCGAAGAATCCGAAATGTTTCAAAGTGTCAGGCTGAAACATCAGACTCCAAAATCAGTGATGGGCTCACCTTCTCCAGCATTTTCTGCCACACCTGTCTCCACAAGATAATGACGATGATGGCGACCAGGATGAAGATGATGGCCACCAAACAGCCGATCAGAATTCGGGTGTTGCTGTCATCGACTTTGTGGGTGGGGTCATCCTCTAGGGAGGGAACAGATGAAGATAAGGCTGCTCAGAATAGTCCTGGTATTCAAGCGCCCCAAACTAGACTGAAGTGGCTTCATTTTATTCCTTTCATTGCTCTCACTGCAGACAGTTGGTATAACTAATCATCTTTCAGGCGAGCCACTGCAAGGGCTCCGCTTTTGTGCTTTTTATTTTAGTAGGATGGCCATGATCAGTGTAATTAGTTCGCTCATTTTGTTAAAGGGGCAAACAAGTGGAATGTGCCAAGAGCAGAAATTAAATACATTTTTATTCAAGGCATTGTTTCAGTCAGGTTAAATGTTTATATTTTGTCAGAAACTTGAAGTTGCCTTTCCAGATCCATTATAAACACAGTCTGGAACTGTGTGTAAAGCAAACGTCACCAAAGTTTATGTCGAATCAATTGACCCGATCATAGGAAATCATAGGAATATTGAAACACATGATGAAGTGAATTCATAAATATATGACTATTTATTAACTGTAAATATAAAAAAAGCTAAAACACTATGCATGCATTTAACAATTTGCTATGTCATAATGTAATATGAGGGATAACAAGCAAAGATATTCATAAAAATAAGTTATTTGTGTACTTGTGAGTAAAAACCTGTAATATGCATGAGAGATAGACTGGAATATTTTCCTAGTATCTTAGATGTGGCAGGGTAGGTTGTAGTTTGTGTACCTACCAATCTTGAGAGCAAACCTGAGCCTTTGCACATATGCACATGTCTTTTCTAATCCTGAGAAGGTTTCTGATGACAAACACCTGTGCGGGCGGTCTACGTAGCAGGAATTTCAGGAATTTTACTTTTATTCTCTGTAAATTAAATGCTTGTCATTGCAGTTTTCTTTGTGTTTATCACGTGAATCCAGTTAAGTCCTGGATCTTCTGTGTCTCCTCCCCTACAAAGTCCTCACGCCGTGCTCCTCAGTACATATCCGACCTCCTACACCCATACAACCCATCCCGGACTCTGTGGTCCTCAGACCTGGGCCTGCTCTGCATCCTCATCCTGCTTGCAGACTTCTTAATTAACTCTGTCCCTTGTTTGTACTCTGTCTTGTTTGTGATCCTCTCTCCTGTAACACATTCTAATGATAATAATAAGAAAAATAAACGTTTTGGGGATTCCCAATTTAACTCTTAGTGTGTTTTTACTTGGTTTATGTCACTGTTGTCAGCATACTGTAGATGTTATTTGACATGCATGTTTGGAATTTATACCTCCGCTAAGGAGGTTATGTTTTCACCTGCTGTTGGTTTATCGCTATGTAGGATTATGCAAAAACTACTGGACCATATTCCATGACAGTTGGTGGAGGGGTGGACCATGGGCTAAGGATGAGCTCATTACAATTTTGGGAAGATCCAGGTTTTATTTCTCCTTTGTTTAACATTGAGAGATAGGGCATTTTTAGACATTTACATTTGTTTTTTTCAGGAAATATTACATAGATGTTCATGAAAAAATATGGCATATTTATTAATGTGTAGGATTTAATCCTGATAAATGATTATCTAAGAATGGTCTTTAGGCCTTAACAGATATCTGTACTTTAAGAGTGCTCTTCTAACTGAATTACTTCTTGGTCTATTGTATTGATAATTAATTGAGCAAGCATGTGGTGATCACTGACCTGGTTGTGTGTTAGGTGGCAGTCCTGTTTTGGGTGGAGCCAGCGTTGTGTTGTACATGGCTGTATCTGAAAAGCCAGATTGGAGAGAACTGATCAAAAAAACATCATTGTTAATTTATTGCCTGATCTCGAATCACAGGCCTATAAACAAAATGAATTCATCAAACGAAGTGTTCAAGAATTGGAAGTGACAGCACCGGCTGAAAATTAATTTCCTTCAGAGGCTCTAAATATTTAAATACAAAGTAAATGACTATATATGTTAGAATGTAACACTGACACGGAGCATGTCATTGCTTTCACAAGTTGTTCACACGGTCCTACCTGACTGGAAGGTGATCTCACTGAACAACAGCCAGGCGTCAGCAAAGTAAAACTGGCACTTGATGGCACTAGCCATGTGGTTGGCCAGGTTGACGGTGACAAATCGGGCACAAGTGTTTTTCTCATCCTCCTCGGGGCTGAAGGAGAGTGGTGTGGCCTCCCAGTCCGATTCAGAGCGAAAGTAACACACCGCATGATGGAAGACCTTGACATTTCTTGAGAACATGTTGTTGCAGTGAACCTGGGTTCAGAGGAAAGCGCATGGGGAGGCATTTAGTACCGACAGGAGACACCGATGTGGTTATATGGGATCGTTTTTGTCTGGATGCTCACCATCATGGTGGTAAAGTTCCTTATCCGGTCAAACTCAAACATTATCTCAACATATCCACTGGGGAAGCTCTCGTTGTGCCAACCTACATAGTCGTAGCCCGGCCAAACGTTGTAGACATGACTGTGTGTGAAATCGTCGAGGCCACACACTCCATCCGTCAGTTGGCCCAGGCCCTCGGTCATACTGGCAAACAGAGACGCAGTGTTAAACACAGGCATGAAACAACAGATCGAGCTGAAACAGACGTGCGGTTCAAAGTTAAACACTAGGTGGCAGCATTGCAAAGCCAAATGTTCACTCCTGCTTTTGGCCGCGATATTATTATGCGGGCCATTTTCTTTTTCCCCTCAGCACTGTTTCCTCAACACAAAGGAGGCGCCATGTGTCATGGAGGACATTATTCACAATGCCATAATCTAATCACCAACGTTAACAAAAGACTCTGAGTCGCCCATTTCTGTGTTGCAACTTTGTCAGAATGTTTGACTCATTCCCATGAAGTATTACCAAACAGTAAACCACCATGACCCACTCACCACTGTCTGTCTCCTTGCTTTCACCATGGTGACCGAGCAACAAGAGGGTGACATAAAAAGCACTGACAAAGGCTAAGAGGCATGATGCAGCGGTCTCGTGGTGTGTGTGACAAAAGGAGATGGCGTGGACAGAGGCGCAAGACGCGCAGAAACTGGCACACACCTGTGGATGACGGCTCCATCATACACAGAGTCGTTGAGATACACAGGGTGAGCAGGCAGGTTCATCTGCTCGCCCGCTGGAACATTGTACGACACCAGTCCATCTGCCGAGCAAAGACAGTCGTCACTTTCGGAGTTCAAAAGAGCTTCAAAGCAGCAGACGCTTGCATGAAAGCGCAGCCAGGAACTTGAAATTCCACATCATCAATATCTCAAGTATTGATAGGTACTGGCAAGAATCTGGCGATGCATTAGGTATCAGGATATGTTACATGCCAGACTGGAAATATGCTGCAAAAGTTAGTGGGCATTTGCTCACACCGGTAATTAGTTTGCAGGAAAATAAATTGGTGCATAAAGAATGGGCAGCACTTGCTTATCCTTTCTGTGTAAATGTACAAAGGCAAATGTGTTATTTACTTTCAATTATGCACCAGAATTGGCAGCTGTGTTTACCATGCCTGCCCAGAAATTCTGATTTAATTTAAAAAGATGATTTGATACAATGGCTTGTTTTTAAGTTGTTTGCTTTGTTTGCTTCACATTTCTACATTAACAGGAGCTCTTAATCACCAGCTATGCCGTAGTCACCGTGCTCCTCAGTTTATCTGAGATAATATTAATCATAGGTACCATAAAACCTCCCTGACATACCTGGACTTTTTCGACTTAAATGACCTTGCTAATGTAACCAGCAGTGCTCCCTTTTGACAAATCAGCTAATCGGCTTCAGGTTTCAGGAAATTCTCTTGTTTGCTAAGACGCCTTTGGGATCTTCAATAAAAATATGCGTATGAAACTTCCTTTGATGCATCAGCCATTAACTACAAGTGCACCCATATGAGGTCACGATTAGGTCAGAAGAGGGTGTATATTAATTACTGTTAATCCTTTGCTCCCCTTGATTTGTCTAGGGTCCACACTTACAATCACAAGCTCATTAAGGTAACGCATTTATTAGGGTTATCACGCACATCAGGTGACAGTGAATCAGCAGATCCTTTCTATCTTTACGAGTTCAAAGGTGAGTATTGGCGTCCCTGATCAGAGTGGAGCTGTGATCTTTGGTCCTCACTCCCACACTCATCAATAATTTCAGACGGTTTTCTGCCGCTTACCCAGCCATTCACAGCCATAAAGCTCCACTCTCATGCAGACGTTCATGGAGTGGTCCGTGACGGGCATGAAGCGGACGAAGCGAGCGATGATTGGCGGCTCGAGGTCTTTCAGCACAATGTCGTAGGCGTTCCTGTTTCCCTCAATGACCTGCGCGTACAGCAAACACACCCCGACCTCATGAGGAAGCTCAGTGATGTCAGAGAATAAATGAGGGTAATCTGATACGACACACATCATTATATCACTTTAGATAAGAATAATAAATCAGCAATAAGTGTAAGGTAAAATCAATAACGGGCCATAAAAATATGACTATGAGGGGAGGGAATCTGTTGCAGGTCAAACAGTCACAGCCAAGCTAAAAGAACTTGCTTAGGCTCCTTGGTAGGTGGACTCACCTGCTTGCCCTGCCTGTTTCTCCATGAGATCCAGCGACTTCCATCACGGCTGTACTTAATCTTGTACATCTGAGCAAACTCATTACCGATGCCCCCCGCATGGCGACCCTGGGTGCCCACAAGGGTGATGAAGTGGAGTGAGCGCAGGTCAATCTGGAGGAACTCCTTCAGGTTGTCTGGCTCGACCGTGATCTCTGGACACCACGCGCCGTCTCCCTCCTCAAAATCCAACCTGGGACACAAATTGAAAGACGCAGGGGAAATTCATATTAGAATTGCAGCAGGAGAGGGAAAGGAGGAAGGGAGGGGGAAAAAAAAGTAATACATACAAGGGGAACGGAAAGTAAAAATGAGTCCTGTGGTGGATTTCAGTTCTTACAGCCTGTTATAAAAACACCTTGGTGAAAGCCTGCGTCGTAAATTCACCTTTAAGTGTAAATTTTGGGCAAAGAGCTGGCAGGAGCAACAGGGAGCTTTGTGAGACAGAAAACAGAAAACGCAGCCAGAGGGGACGGGGAAGGTGCATTATCCTGATATTATATAAGGCCACCCAGGTTCTGCAGCTCCTGCGCTCTCTCATACACACACACACACACGCAAGTTTCTTTAATCATGCGGCTATGAGCAAAACTGATATCCCAGTTTGTGGTTCACTGCAAATAAATGGGCACAGGCACCTTGCAGCAGAAACCACCCACACGCTCATTATCAGGATAAACATACGATGAAGCACATGTGTGGGAGCTTGAGGGCGTCTGTGCGTGTCGGTGTATGAGTGTGTGTGTGAGGTATCTACCTGCCGTATCTGGCAGCGGTGGATTCGGACCACTGGCTGGAGGCAGAGATGTCCTCGTCCTGAATCTGACCTCCTGACATGCCAAGGGGATACCGACACACACCTGAGACACAACAGCACAACAACAAATAAACAGATGCGCTGGAAATATTGACTGTCATGGCAGTCAGTGACCTGATACTAGCCCAGACATAAACAGCGTATCAGTGACGGGAGAAACCAAACTTTATCAGTTTGAAATGATACTCGTACTTCTTGTAACAATTCCAATGTCGATATCGATCATTAGTTGCATGGGTATGTAATTTTTAGGTTAAAAAAAAAAAAATCATTCCACCTAAAAGCAAATTAACTGACAAATGACACAGCCAGTAACAACAAATTCACAACACATGCAATTAATACATTAACTGAAAATGTGATAAGTAAACCGTTAAGTAAAACAATATTTATAACATGAAAACAAGTGAACTACATATCAACAACAGTTAGATAAAAGCTGTATTATCAAATTAAATATAAATAAAATAAAATAAATATAAAATAAAAAACAGGCGGTAATGATTCCAGTGCAATTTAATTATTTTCTCGGATTCTGACATCTCTTCAGGATCACAGTTCCATCGCATGGATACGCCCACGTATTTACCAAGAGAGCGAAACTAGAAGCACTGATGAGTTTCTCTTAGTTAGCGTCAGTTCTTCTCTAACCGAGCCTAGTTTCTTTTCAGATTGTGCAGACGGGGAAATGCCGGAGTTAGCTGCTCATTTTAACGCGCACTGAATGACACATTCAGGAAATAATGATGTTTCCTCAGTGGTGAATGTGGTAATCCAGCGTTATCACGCAAACAGGTGCCATTTTGCCTGCATCTTCAGGCACTTCTACATTTCGCAGTGCAGAAATGTTACTTGCAATGGAATATTTGTATACTGTGGTACTGCTCAAAGTTTCGTATACTGCTGGTGTATTCCTACTGAAATCTTTCCTGTGAGGGTCCACGGTGACGCTTTGACATTGATCTATGGAGACAACTTGAATTTTTTTTTTTTTACCCCTTTAAACTGATAGTCTATTACAGCAACTCTACTTTTTAAAAAAGTATATTTTGGTACTGTTTTTTCTTCTGGTATTTACCTGGTTGCTCACACTCAGAAACATGCAGCACCCCTCGCTTCTGTCAGACCAACCACAGCGCCAGTTGGTGTTGAAACTCTGAAACCATATTCAAACATCCACCAGACAGAAGTATTTGATTCCCAGCTTCTGTCACGAAACCTGCAAACCTCTGATGGATAGTGCTGGATGAAGGGTGGGCTGGTGGTGGTGTGAGAGGACTGCGCGCACACACACGCACGCACGCACGCACGCACGCACACAATGCAACTACACACTCCTTGCCCTCAAATTGTGGTTGCTTTATTGAAATAAAAAGCTGGATCCATTCAGTGTCTCTGCCAGTCCAAACAGTGCTGGTATCAAGCACATGGACAGGAGTCGGTTACTGTGTGTGTATCTGTGCGTGTGTGTGCGTGCGTGCGTGTGTGGGAAAACTGGCTGGCTTGGGCACATCACGCCCCCACGGTGCGGTCAATAGAAGGAATATGCCCTCTGTTTCCTGCATGCCCCGCCACCCCCTCATCTTCTTTTTTTTTCTACCCTGTCTCCTCTCTTCCTGTGTGGTCTCTCCCCCTCTGTCTTTCCCTCTGTCCCCTTCAGTGGCAAGAAGTTGTTAAAGTTAACGGCACGATTTAGAAAATCTTCATCTCGTTAGGACTAAGTGGGCCGGTGGCTAACTGCGCGTGACACAGCGGACACGATATCTGTTAACGTTTACTCGGCTCTCGAAGAATCAAGTGATTTCTGGGGTGTTTCCGCAAGCTGCAGTGGAAGGGAGCTTTTTCCATCGGTCTTATTTACAGGGCTGGGCCAACACTGATAACTCCACCTAGCAGGATATGACCGCCAGGTAACCTCATTTGCGGATGAAAGAGGCTGTTTGTGTGTATCATATTCTGCGAATGTGATAGCAGTGGGTCCTGGCTTTGATTGGGGCTGGGGGCGGAAGCTGAAGGGAGACTGACCCTGCTAGCTGGCCTCTTGTCTCACAGAAAAACCTTTGAGAAGAAGCCAGCAACAGCAGAGCCGGAGGTTCAAGGTCCTCTCTGTGTCCTTCTCTCTCTTCTTCTCTGCCTGTAAATCCCTCTCTTCCCCTTTCTTGATCTCCTCAAAATATTTGCTTATAAGTCAAAACGTGGATGGTCTTGAAGCTGGAGGCGGGGGCGGGGGGGTGATGACCCGACGTGCTACTCACGTGTCCGCGCACGCGCGCACGCACGCACGCACACACCCGAAACGCACAAAAACAGGCGTATATAAAACCGCATATGCACTCCGGCTTCATCTTGGCAGTGACGCTGTGACAGTTCGAAGGAGGCACAAACAAAAACTCTTCCAGATGTCACAGACTGCATTAGCCTCTTCCGTCCTCCTTTCATCTTGTCCTCTCTAACCTTTCAATGCTGCCCACTTCACGTCAGCCTTCATCATTTAGCCCCTTTTTTCAACAACTGTTTACGCCCCCTCCCCTCACCCAGGATCGGTTTGGCAATAAGCAGACCACATCAACACAAACCATCTCACTCCCTCTCATATTCTCAACATATTAGTGGTCTTGGCTATGTAATTACAAAACAATTCAATGAGAGGTGTGGTAAATTGCACAAATATGAATGAATAAAACCTGCTTCAACATCTCTTACGTGCTGATGGACATTTTGTCAAGCTCGGCGACGGCGGGCCAGCCCCACAGACACAGCTTGGAAAAATGGCTGCTCCTTCACCTTTGAGTATTTTACTTGTTTAGTTTTACTCGGCTGATGGATGCATGTTCCATCGATCATGACTGCATTACTCAGCAATTGAGAAAAGATTGCCTTATATCACACTTTGTTATTACTACATAAAAGGGTTTGACCCAAAGCATTTATTCATTTCTGACCTATTTCTGGAAAAGCAGTGAAATTCCCCATAACTACTATCAACAGGAGCCAAGTCATAACTACGTTAAGGCTATTCTATGTGATCGCCTTTTTTATAACTGAAGTAGTGCGATGTTTTTTTTTTTTAGCTTCAATTCACTGCCTCCCATTTTAGAAACCTATCTATTATATCAGTTTACAATGATCCTCAATGTATGAAAATAACATGTAATTTGGAAGCATACTATCTCTAATCAAGGTAGCTAAATGTGGTACGCGAGCCTCATTCACAGAGAGCTCCAAAATGTGTGGAGGCATATCTAGGGTGCATGGGCACCTCCTCTTCAACTCATGCCCCTTTATATTGTAAAAACAAAACAAAAAGGTAAATGTAGTATATAGCGTTTAATAGTGGCGTCTTTATGCGCAGGTCAAATTGTGGGAGGTGGTAACTTGTTAAGTTTTGCCTGGCAGATACAGCGACACAGAGCTCAGACAGTGAAACATCACATGTTAGGGAAAACACTGAAGTTGTCTGGGACATAGCTGATGAAAATATGAGTCATTATTAGAGTCTTCAACCACATCCAAGAGTGAAAGAGAGACGGGTTATAATGTGCTATGCCGGATGTATGACCGCTCTTAAAAATGTTGGGTTTTGCCGTGTTTATTTATCTACCCAACCCACTCAGAGGTGACCCCTCGGGTGAGCAGTGTGGGCAGTCGAGTGTGCTCATTTGCACGCATGCACTCATACACACATCGACCCCTCTGAACACACACACACGCGCGCGCACACACACCACCCATCGGGTTTCACATTCGCCCACAGCATCTAAAAATATCACCCCAGAAAAGGTGGAAAATACCAGCCTTGTGTGGTGGCGGAAGAGAGAGAGAGAGAGATGAGGGAGTAACAGACCGAACACCCTCCACCCCTCACCTCTGGATTTGCACCCAGACCTCTGAAAGGCACGCTTGTTCTGTTGTATTTGCTGTCCAACTGCTGGCCCCAAATATCTTCGATCACACACACGCACGCACGCACTCATGCATAATATGTCACAAATGGTGACAACGTAGTTTATACTTTTATAGTAGTTTTCGAGAATTGCATTTGAAAATTCACGGACTCAGTTGCTTTAAAACCACATTAATATTAGTGGGGGGGGTTTTGGCCACTTGAAGCCGCTGAAACACGCTATAACTTCAACAACTATAACCTCATGGAATTATTGTTTTGATTTGTGTTCATGGCCACATTATGGATGTAACCCCAGAATTCGTTGTCCTTTTAGCCCTGTTTGCACACCATTTTTAGAGGGAATTTCTAGCTGTTAAATGCTCCTGTACATTCTTAAGCTAATTGCTAATTTTGTTTGGCCTCTGGTGCCGCAGTTATTGTAGAGAGGGTTTATCAGCTTGTTAGCTGACAGCAGCACTTGACGTTCAGTTTGAACTTTTGTAGTGGCAGGAAGAAGCCACTGTAGACAGTATGAAAGAGAATGCTGTAGCATGATCAATTATTATTATTATTATTATTATTGTTATTATTATTATTATTATTATTAGCTTGGAACTTACTGAAGTGCACCTTGTGATGGGCTAACAGCTTAACATCAAAGTGAATAAGAGAGTCTTGTGAAGACAATGTTTTGAAACCTTGCCTATATACAGTATAGTGCAAATGAGGCGAGAAGTATTTTCAGTTTATATTTGTTGAAAGTCACAATACTTTTTAGTGGTTTTAATCAGATTTGGCTGGCGATACTATACGATACTCTGAGGTTGTTGTCCTGGTGACAATTAAAAGGGGCAGTTATGGGTTGGTCTTGTTAACCCAAAGTGACTGCTTGGAGAATTTAAGAAGGCTGCCAAGTGGTGAGACTTGCCTACAAGGTTCATGTGACAGACAGGAGTAATTTCATGCAATGTCAACCTTTAAATAGTGATTAGCACAGTTTTAAAGATATTCATTGGCATTCAGTAAGATGTCTCCACAGCATGGAGAAGGACCATAAGTGGGAATATGGGAACGCCATGGAAAAACCCATTAAACATTGGGGCAGTTACAGTTCACTTATCAAAATCTGCGCTTTTAGTTGCTTAGTGATTTAACTTTTCATCTACAGGCAGACCAACGATTTGTTTCTTTAAAAAAAAAAGAAAAAAAGACATTGTCTTGCTTTAGTAATATTACAGTTATTTCCTTGAGATTCAAGTGATCCACTGTGAAAGTTAATGTTTTCAGTTTCAAGAGACCACACAATATTAACATTGCATGATATTTGGCTGTTCTGTCTGTACACACCTCCTCCTTCTCCACAGTGAAATAAAGTTCGCCCACTCAGGAGTAAAATGGGAAAGACAGGGATGGTATAACTCCATTGCTTGGGAATTTTAAACAGGGGAAAGTTGGCATCACTCTACATCTCAGCTCTATTAAATTCAGCCATGAATATTTCCAGACTTTGGAAAAATGACCCTCCTCTCAATGCAGCAGAACTTAAGGATTACACAGAATTATATGTGGATATATCCTGCTTCTATATACTGTATTAAAGCAGGTTGGGATTTAAGCTTTTAATGACTTTGTAGGTGATTGTATTTTTTGACAAAATCACTTCCTCGAGTCAGATTCTAGATTCTAGATTGTGAACTTGTTGAACTTTGACCATGATCAGATGCACAAACAGTCCTTTCCATGACTTATGAGTGGTAAAATACCGGGAAACACACACTCGCACACACATACAGAGAAGTGCTTGGGAGAAAGACAGAGCCTATTTCAATGGACTTTCCTGCTGTCAGAATGTCTGGTATGCATTAGCCACAGACTCCAGTGGGATAGCTGGATCCACAGCATCCGTGTGTATGCGGGTATATGCATGCACACACACACACACACACACACACACACACACGCGCAGGCCATCTCTAGCCTGTGTGTGTGTGT
>CAAKHG010014587.1:18279-29497 GCA_901007715.1 Dactylopterus volitans
CATTTATTCATGTCCTATCCCAGTTTCAAAAAGTAACTATCCCAGCCCCCCCCACCGACCCCCCTCCGCACCCTCGTTTCTTTTTCAAAAACATATCGCATTCATGGCAAAGAAAAAAAAAAATCAGTGAAAATGGGCCTAAATCATCACAATTTTAAATGTATATATTTCACCAACGTTCAAAATGACGGAGTGTGGGGGTGAGTGGAGTGGAGGTATGCAGCTGCACAAATCTTTTAGCGGCGAATTTATTCCCATAACTCATGAGAGACGGAATAGGAAAAACAAGATGTAGGTCATGTAGCCCCACCTGTTGCAGCGGAGCGTAAACAAACAGACACAAACTGTGGGCCAGAAAATATGCAAAATTTTAAAAATAGCCCTTTAATTGAGGAGAATATCGAGGGGGAAAATGTTTCCTTCGGTACACAACATTTCACTTCGAGTCAGTTCAGTTTATGCATGTGTTTGTCAGGGCCCCACGTGCACACACACACACACCTTTCAAAAAAATTTTACCGGCTCATTTTACAAACACTAACATGGCTAATGCCATTTATACTATTTCAAAACAATTAAAAATAATAATAGAACAATACTGGCAGTCCAGTGTAAACAGGGTACAATGGGATTGGAGTGAGGAAGGAGAGAGGGAGGGGCTGAGAGCGGGGGAAAGCGCCGGGAGTGAGGAGCTCAAAGAAATTTTGTTACCAAGATTTATTAACAGCAGAGAGGCGTTTATTGGTTTGGGGTTCGTGAAATATACAGTGAATTTTTTGTGTATTTGTCGTATGGCTTTATTTGTTACGTGAATATTGCTCCATGTGCAGATGTGCTGTTTGAAAAAATCCCGCCTGACGTTGATGGAACAATGAAAACGACTCTGATCTCCCGTCTCTCATACAAAGCAGCGAAACTTCATGGACGTCTGTACCACAACACAGAGCACTCTAGGGTTTCATTTATGAAAATAAACCAAAGTCAGGCCCGCTGACACTTCTAATAGCTTTCAGAATGGGAAGGGAAAATAAGCCAGAGCTTAAAGTGACGGATTGAAAACAAGGCCCTTTAAAGTGGAGTAGAATGTTTGAGACTTTTCTGAAGTCCAACTGCGCGTTTTCTCATCAAACACAAACAAGTGTCACTGGTTTCTCAGTGAGGTCATGTCTAAAACTGCATGGAACAAAGTTAGAAGAAGTGAAGAAAAGGAGAAATGAATATAATTACCGCGAATGACAAAAGAAGTGCTCGAGTGCTGCTTTGTTTCCTGTGAGTTCCCACCCACACTGTACCTCTAGACAACAGTAAAGGATGTTTAGGGGAATAACTCATAAAAGAGGGTTGGCCTCATAAATGACTCTTCTGCTCCTCTATGAAATACGACATTTTAAATCCTCCGTGCGTTAAGAATGCCCCTGAGCGCAGCAACTTAGAAAGGCCTCTTATTCTACTTGTTTCATGTCTAAACCTAAATCAAACGCATCCACTGCCGATATATCACTGAACGTCACAAACGCACAAACAATGGACCATCATAAAAGCAGCACGGCATGGGTTTCTGTGGGAAAGATTTTAGTTGCTGTCACCACTTTTGTTAAAAGGTTCAGTTTCGGACCACAGTGCAACACTCGAAGCGTCCCTCCGGCGTGGCCCGTCGAGCTGAAAGTGCACAGTCGCCGTTCAGGGGCGAGCTGCAGTTGACGACAGCCGATGCGTTTTCTCCGATGCGTCGTGGATCTAGGCGAACTTCGGGTTTTGCACAAAGTCAGCAACTTGCATGTAAACTATTTAATAAACTAACTATTTCGAGTTTCTGATTTGCATTAATATGAAGCTGAGCTTAGCAGTTGCCTACTGTGGGTTCAGATACTCAAGTCATATCTTCTCATCTAAACCTCAGCGAGAGAATTCATGAGCCGAAAAAGCTGAACTATTTGTTTAACAGCTGCGGTACACATGTAGACGGTAAAAGGAGGGTAGACATTATTTATGAATAATATTTGTTTAAAAGAAACATGCAAAGGTGAAATATTATCTTTTTTTTTATTTCAGCATAACTGTACTAAGAAATTATTCTTTCTAGTATTCCAGTATGTTACAACATACTGTTGTTCTCCCAGTAGATCAGATAAATAAACCATTTGTCTTAAATGTTGCTTGATGTCATATCTACTGCCCCTGGTGGATTTGTGGCACGTCATTTTGCATTAAACACAATAACTATCATGTCAGCCGATCACTTACATTGACACATATGCAGCTGAAGTCACATGTTAGGCTCACAGACTGTAGGTCTGCGGTTGGGCTCCGTCGCGGCACCACTCAGACAACAATATGGAAGAACAGAAGGAGCAACCTTTAACCGGCTGTGTCTGGAGCTCTGCGGGCATTCAAACAAGCGTGTATAATCACCGAATGTTCAGCGCCAGCAAGCACGGTTTATTGTATTAACTAAGAGCAGAATGTTCCTGAACAGGAACGACTATTGACTTGACTTTCTGCTCTGGGAAGAAACAGTCTGTGCCCCATAAATATCTGGTGCGTCGCTGCAAGTTTCAGGAAGTGGTGAAGGACAGCTACTCCCCTCGGAAGCCCACAGGGCTCAACCCGTGAAACAAACGCCGTCCCTTCACAGCTCACGCAGAGTGAGGATACGCTGATGAGTTCCCAATAATTTCAAGAAGTCATTCCAAAGCCGCTATGAATCTCACCAAATTCTCCTGGATGGTTATTCACTGGAAACTTGAAACAGACTCGCGGACTCAGAGCTCTCACGGTCAACAACAGGATGCAGGTTTTGTTTTGCTTTCCCAGGCTTGCTCGCTTGTGTGAATAATCAGATTTTCTTCGGAGTGGTGAGCACAGAAAATCATCAGAGCAGCGCGAGGGTCCTGCGGCATGGGAAAGCCTGTAAAGCCAACGCTCAGGTTTACCTGAGCCTGTTCCCATGGCGCCGTGCAGGTCACCCGCGCAAACACACACAGCAGCATCGACACATGGCGCTTCGCGTGAGCCGCTGCAGCAGAGCGAATAACCACTGGATGCTCGGGGGGGGAGACATTGGCCGAGACCTTTGAGATCTTGCGCTGTGATGCTGCTGCTGGGCTGTCCGGGCGATGCCTACATGTCCCAGGATGCACTGTGTGCAAACTTATGACACCAAACACCCCCAAAATATTTCAAACCCCTGCCCAGCTAAGGGAGGTGGGTGACGGTATGCACAGCTATGTCACAGCTGTGGGTTTTTTGAGCATCAAACCACCCAACTGACCAGTGGAGGAAACTAAAAATCCAAGCTGAAATAGTTTTTCCATGACACCAGTGACATCACAAGAGTAACTGTCAGGATACAGTTGCCGCTCCTTCCCCGTCTTTGTTCTCCTGTGTTCCTCCATCACCTCTGTCTCACTCTCTGCGTGCTTGTGTTTTTTGTGAATGTCCTTCCTTGAATTTTAGCAATTTGTTAAAAATGACTCAGAGCTGTCAATGACGGTCAAAATTGTTGGTGAATGATTGTTGAAAACTAATCAATTCATTGTTATATTTAAACGTTTTGGAAACATATCCTGACATATATGACGTTTTAAGTTGCAATGTGCATATCATAGAAGAGTGAATAATTAGCTTGGGCAGAGGTTTGCCTCTCTTCTCAAGTGACCTATCATATTTTGGCAAAGACAGAATTCAAAAACTTTCCTAAGAACCTTATTGACCGTTTCACGAATGTTTGGGAAACAAACGTGCTGGCTGCATTTCTCCAGATTCAGATTTCACATCTAGACCTCAACTGTGAAAGCAATATAGGCCTATAATAATCATTTAAGGCATTTGTAAAACATGTATCCATCACTCGTAGGTGTTAAGTTTAATCAGGAGTATGTAGTATATATAGTAAAATAGAAGTGAAATGTGACAAAGCAGGCCTATTTAGGGTTGGTGGTAGTAATGTGATCTTTAGCGGTGTGTAAAGAAATAAGTGGGACATTGACTGGTAAAAATCTGCTGATAGCTTATTGTCCATTATTTCATCCCCAGCTCAATAAGTCACCTGTCTTGTGACTTAAAAATCATAGGTTAAGGTCATTAAAGGAGAACTTTAGTATTCTGCAATGTAATCACTTGGGGCAATCGTCCACTGTAAAAAAGTATGTCCTCTAAAAGTGCTTTTTTTTTTGCCACTGAAAGCAGTGCGGGGATGGTCCCGGTAGAGATGGTATCACACTGAAATCTCGCAGGAGCTGAGTATGTAAAAGTCAGTCGGTGTGGGCAGCAGAGCAGTCCGGCTGCAGGTTTGCACACAGAAAGCACAGTTTAGAACATAAACAATGGTTTGTTTCTGTGGATTTCCACAGGAGCTAAAACCCTCCATGAAGCCTTCACAAAAGGAAGCAGAGGCTAGTTTTTGCCACACATGGATGAAAACACTGGCCATTTCACGCAGGATCACTTCTGTCGGGGCAAACAGGAAAAGAGATCCTGCACCGCGGCACTCGTGTCCGAAGAAAAATGCAGTTACACGAGCGGAGACGAGCGGAGACACTATGAGCAGACAGAGCAGGTCATGGTATTCGCTGAAGTTATTTGTTGACCTGCATCGGTGCACAGGAGAGCATGGCAGGAGCATGACAAAAGAAACCCGCTACATATTCAGTCATGCCTTTGGAATTCAGTGATTTCTATTTGTCCCTCCCTCCGTCAACACTCGGCGTGACTTCACCTCTTGTAAACATCTGACCACCGGAGCAGCTAATGCAGGCACTGAAAGGGGATGTCACAACAGTGGCTGGAAGACGTGAAAGGTAAACAAAAAGAAACATCTTCACTGGCATCCCTCCCGTAATGTCGTCAGACTTGTATAATAACAACTTGATCATGTGAGTTGCCAAAAAAACAAAACAAAAAAAACTTTCAGAGGATGTATCTTCGACAGTGGACAGTTGCCCTGCATGATTACACTGCAGCCGCATGTTGTTGCTCAATACGGAACAGATTGAGACGCTTTCTGTTCCTATCAATTGTTTTGACCATAAATAGGGCCAATGTTCAAAGTACCAAAGTTCTCCTTTAAGTGTGTAAGCTATATACGATATGGAATATATCATTTATTCATACATTTGACATGTTTTAAGCTGGCCGACAACCTAGGACTCGTGCCTACAGGCCTGGTAGCTATATAAAGCACATATCCCGCGTTACACCGTATAGCGGGTTTGTATTTATGTGTGCTGTTGGTGCCGGGCCTGATTGCAATGCAGTGTGTCCATATGTTATGCACCATAACATCCACATCTGCTCTCTATTATATCCCCTTGTTCCTCCCTGCAGGCTGTAACATAGCGTCACAGATATTTTATATTTATGGGAATGCATGAAATCCGAATCACATTTCCCAATCAGACCCAAGTGGAGTCATGTAAACATGCCAGTAAAATCCAGGAATGAGACACACATGTGTGCATGTATAGGCCCAAATTGCTTTTCTGCACACACACGCACACCGTTTAATTACATTTTCTTGACTGGAAAAGAGGAAACTTTGCAGAAAAGAATCCTCTATTGTCTGGGTAAGATATGACACCCGCGAAGACGTGTTTCAGTCTACATGCTTAATTATAGGACATTTTATACCACATGTGCACATGTAATGATATACCTCACGATGCAGATTCCGAGTGTGTCTCTATGACAGCGTGGACGAAAACAAGCCACTGCCTCTTAAGCAATAGTTCAGATGTAATACGAAACCAAGAGCTGAAAATCTAAGGTCCCGTCCTGCTTCTCCGGCTTGGGCATATATGAGAGGCTTCATTGCTTTTAATGTATCTTGTGAATCTTGGCCCATTCCACGCCTCGCTGTGGAGACGTGCATCTATTCCTAGGAGGCTTCACGTCAAACTGCCGGGCCACATTGCACAAGCTCGTCTGGATCGAGCCTCAACAATTCCGGCAGTCATAGAGACCCTAAATGACACGGTCTGTATAATGACTCTCATCTACTTTGTATACCAGAAGATGCAGAGGTTATGGTTTGAGGTCTAACCTTGAGTAACCCAGTTTGACATGGGTGAAGCAGGAGCAGAGCTGCTGTCGCGTCCCACTCATGAGACCTGTAGGTGGCCGAGGACATGAGCCGTTCAAGCCAGTATGCAGGTGAAGAATACCAGCCTGACGATGAGCGGCATGAGTGAGAAGAACGGGGGAGACATGCGTCGCCTTACTTCGCCCGTAAATACTCGCAGATTTTTTTTTTCAGCACTGTAATTTATCTACCTGCAAAACCCAATAAATATTTCAAAAAAAAAAAAAATAGAGGACTACGACTAGCTCAGCCCGCAGTGCCGTGCAATGACAGGGGCTGAGTTTGTTATGTAAGGAGAGCGGCCTAAAAGTCTTCGACTGGAAATCCATTTTGATGGAATATCCAGGCAATGAACTTTACAGCTACACTGTCAGCTTGGAAAAACAGCAGCTCGGGCCAAGAAGCTCTTTCCCCCCATTAAAGCAGAAGTCCATCCACAGCACGCCGCTTAAATCAAGAGCACTTGTGCGCTCAGCTAAGATGAAACGTGCATTCTGAGCTTCGGCGGAAACACCAGATGACAAATTCAAACGCTGATTTGTTGCATCGAAACGAGCTCTTCGTATAACGCTCGGCACACAAAGATGCGAGCTTAAAACGAAAAAAACAAAAACAAATTCCTTTTCGTAAATACTGTTTGCGTCTGTTCAGGAGGAGCTGCCCCCTTAGGGACCAACATGCATACACCTATAATACTAAACTCATGTAATCCTACTCTCTTCATCGGCGATCGAAACCAAAGTAGTTTGAAACAGCAGGGGGGGGGAAAAAATAGCTCCCTAAGACGGCCGGTGCTCTCCACACAGCAGTGACAACTCATTCATTGGCCAGGCTATCATTTGTACAGAGTGGCGGCCTGCAGCGTGTCATGAGGTTCTTTTGATGCTGAAATATGACTTTAGATCTTCCCCGGCAGCCTGCAATCAAGCAGAGGGAGGGGGCGCCGAGAAAGAGAGAGAGATAATGAACCTCGGACAACAGGCAAACAAAAAGAGGCTGCCGCATGTAAACAGCACAGTGAGAATGAAGAATCACCGGGGGGGGAACAAGGTCGTATCTCCAAAAAAGAAGTCGATTTGGACGCTGGCCACTCGCTGCGACCGCGTATTTGCATCCTTTATAATTATTTGGTTTTTGTGATCTGTGTCTCCGCTCAGAGAGAAAGACTGCTCACCGTCTGCCCGCCTGAGCAGCCTCTCTTCTCAGCGTCCATTTGTTCGTCGGTTAAACATTCGGCGACAGAAATAACCACGCCGCAATTAAAGTTCTTTCACGCTGGTAGACGCAAGAGCCGGCTCACCTCTGATTTGGGAAAGTCAGAGAGCGGCTAAATTGGAAAAAGTAGAGGGATAAAATGCAGTCTGCTTTCGACTACATGTAACCTGATCTCCCTGAATCGGTGGGTGATGAGCGGGCCGCTGGTTCGGTCAGGGTCGAAGTTCAAGTGCGAGTGAGATGGGAAGTCAACAGTGCAGCGTATTTTTGGGACGGCGTTCCCCGAAATGCTGCTATTTATGCCAAATTACAGCATGCACCTCAGCTAGAGCGGGCGCAGCTGGCCCTCGCTTGCCTGCAGCATCGATTTGAACACACTTCCAATCAGTCGGCGTCGAGTTACAGCTTAAACTACGTGAGCAGCGGGTGCCTCCAGCGCAGAGTTCTGAATGTGGGCTTGAAATTACAGACTCTGCTGCGGTGTGTGATTAGGGTCTGTATGCGAGCATGTCAGTCAGCCCCGGGACGCTGGAGGGAAGGGCTGCTAATTGAAATGATATGTCAGAAAGATGCAGCGATCCTAATGTGGTTCCTCCTCGGGCTCCGCTATCTACAAACCACTGTCAGTCTCTTTATCCTTGCATGCGTGTTTTCGTATGCACACACGCAGCATACGTGTGAATCAGATATCAAATTACACCCGGATAATGGCATAATGGCCTGGGATCAGATCCCCCAGCTCCACATTAGCCTCCTCTCTCTGTTTCAGCCCCTCTGAACAAATACCAAACACCAAATGTGAGCATGTTATGTTCTCCTCTCACATCCACCGCAGGAATCTCATTGTTTTCCTCTGTCATGAGCAATAACTGCTACATTCTGTTTTGACAAAGGACTTATTAACCAACACAGAGATGGCTTCCTATTTACATATGCGCCCTAGCCAGCACACACCATACGGACCCTCAACCACACCCATATTCTTACTTTTACTGTCATAAATCATAAATCTTTGATGAGCCATGCATTTCTGCACTTCGTTTATGGTTGACTTTTGGAATTCCATGATCTGATTCCCTCATTTTGCCTCCTCTACTTGCACTCCTGCTGCTTCTTTGTACCCCAGAATGCAATTCTGCACAGACAAAGACTCACAAAGAAAAATTGATAGACCAAATAATAAAGTGAACTCCTGTAAGAAAAACAAGCAGCATTCTTCAGTCCAAACACAGCATGTCTTGGTTCCTGTGTTGTATTGACGTACATTTTTGTCATTGCACGAATGTTTAGAAGCAGGGTTTATGCAATGTGTTTCTTCCATTTTACTGAACCTGAACGAAAACCTGAGGTTTTATTTGATGCTTTAGAGTGAATTTTTGTTTAGTTTCTTATTTGTTTTTTGTTTTTTTTGACATCATAGTGGTGATAAGGGAAGATATTATTAGACGAGATATGACATCAAGCCACCTGGGGTACATTTTGTGACCCTGAAACAGCTGAAAGTACAGCATGTGCTTTGCATCCTGATTTCTGTCTGCCCTGTAACTAAAGTCAATGTAGATATTCATCATCAATTTATCCAGAGATTACAGCATCTTTTCTCTTAATCATTTAAATGTTAAGTCAAGAATACACATACATTGCATTCATATAGTCGCACATTGCAAAATTTGGGGAATGCAAAGTGATGTCTATTGACGGTCGACAGTCAGAAAACCCAAATGTATTCAGTTAGAAGGTAAACACTGAGACACGCAGTACAGAGGACACACGTGATGGCACAGCATGCAGATGATCGGGGAATTTGCCACTGGATCCTCCACTGCTATTGATCAAGTCTGAATCAACTGAATTTTAAGTTCTTCATGTTATTTAGGCATCAAGTTCAGCATCAGCTATTATTTTCAACCCTGAAAAAAATAAAAGACAGCCATGCATGCAGACCACCACACCTGCCATCATTTAGTCTCACACACACACACGCACGCACGCGCACACTCATGCACAGCCCTCCAGAGTGACCTATGATCACCTTGACCTCTCCGCATAACAATCAATCCATTGACCACTGCCGCCGCTCTGGAGTCTGCTGTTGAAATGTCATGGCTGTGAGCTCATAGATATTCTTAACTCTTCTGTGTAAAGTTGTGTTGCCAAATAAGTCAAGAATGGCTGAAAGGAGGCCTCTGTGTGGACGTCCATCACCCACATACCACAGGAGGAAACCTACATACCACCTACGTAACACCTACATAACACCAAAGAACATGCATGCCGCCCAGATGACGCAGGGGGGGCATCAAGGGGCAGAAAACTGTTTTAAAAGTTGCATATTTACCATTTCATTGGATGCACTTAAGTGACCACAGGAACCTTTGAGAGAATTTGATGCAGCTGTGACTCAGGAGTTGCTTTTCCACAGTTTGAACTTTTCCAAACTACCTCGCCACCACAAAGCACATAGCGATGTTTTTTTTTGGGGTTTTTTTTTTAAAGATTGATGCAAGGCACACGTATCTGGTTGGAATAGGGGAAATATCGTTTTTAGAACTAGTTACACTCCTTTTAGCGTTCATAAAAACAATCGCTGGTGCCATAAAGCACAACAGTAGAATGGAATAAAAACTCCGATCTACAGTCACCCAGAATGATGATTTTTTTTTTTTATAGGTCAGTCAAGTGTATTATTTGAAAGTATCGTGGACATTTTTGTCGTAAAAGTTTGAATATAAACGAATTTCCTCACGTGAGTTTGGAAGAAATTTGACGAGGGAAGCTTGCATCGCGTACGTTCTATTCTTCGACCCTGCCTGACATTTGAAAATGCCTCAGACAGTTTAAACAAACCACAGAAAGAGCAGAACAGTATGTTTAATGGCTTCTGTTGGGAGCAGTTGGAGTCGCAGCCGAGATGAGTTTGAATCTGGCACCGCAGCGCTTCAGTGTGCCATGCAAACAGCAACTACTTACTGTAACTGGAAAAAAAAAAGATCAGACATAGAGTTCAGGCAAGCATCTATGGCTCACACAACAGAAAAAAGAAAAAAAAAAAAAAACCCTCAGCATTTGAACACTTCCAGAGGGATTCAACACAGCTGCTGCTGCTGAGAAGGTTGAAACTTTTACTGCCCAGAAAACAACATCAGAAAGCGGAGAAGGACAAAGGGTTGAGGTGATAAATGTAAAACTGAAAAGGACAACTTACTTTAGATGCTTTTTTTTCTCCTTTCAGACCATTTGTTCGGAGATGGATTTAGAATATTCCAGTGAGAGTCAGACGGCTGGATGTTTCAACCCGAGCCCTTTTCTCTCTCTCGCTCTCTCTCTCTCTCTCTCGCTCTCTCTCTCTGACTACCCGTCAGTCGGCTTCACTCGGACTCACTGGGCTGATGTAAGACACCCCTGCACATAGGAAAAAAGAGAGGGAGAGGAGAGAAAGAGAGAGAGAGGGAGACAGAGAGAGAGCGAGGCCGAAAAAAAATGACATTCTGTGGATTCTTGGGAGCAAGCCAAAGACCCAGAATTCCACATGCCACACATAAGGTTTCAATTAAGGCTGAATCCAACGCTCAATCAGAAAGCTTTCTTCCTGTTGAAAAGAGCCTTTCTTTTGACAGCTAGAAGAAACTGTGATTCAAGGTAACAGTCGTGCTGCTGTCTTTTGCTTTTAAAGGCATTTCTCTCTCGCTTTGCCGCACTATTTTAAGAGCGGGTTGCCACTGTAAGGGATCGCACTCAGACATGCATTTTTAGGTAAAGTGCTGCCAACATATAATTTTCCTTAACAACAACAGATGCGGATTAGCCTTGTATTCTCTCACTAATGTTTTACCAATTAAACTCAGTGACACTTACTCCCCAGTTTATTACAGCTTTAATAGTGAAACCAGACCCATGAAAGGCGGTGAGTCAAGTGTCAGAGAG
>CAAKHG010014588.1:0-13650 GCA_901007715.1 Dactylopterus volitans
CAGCAGTTAGTGGGTTTTTTTTTTAAGTTTCCTTTTCTGATGTTTCAATGTAAAGTCAGATGTCCTCGCTGTACGGAAATGCCAAACATTTTCTTACTTAACTGGACATCACACATATACTGTACATCCATTGTTTCTGATACACACAAACACACATTCTATGAGCATGATTCACTTCTGAGTGAAAACCACAAGTGTCTACTTCCCTTCCTGTCCCATGACTCAACACTGTCATGTGGTCAATGGTCAAGTTCAATTATGTGCAAGAACACAGTTGTGACTGCCGCAGTCATCACAACCATCAGTCATGGGAATACTAGCTGGGTGACTCATAGGATATGATGTGATACTGTAACACCAATAGTTGCCTTGGAGACTCAATGCTTCATCCGAGTTGTAAATCGATGGCTTCAACTAAGACGTGATGCTGATAAAAACACACCTCTAGATGCTCAGTAATCCTTAGTATTAGTGATTCACGGAACAGTAAAGGCTCAGGTCTGCAGACATTCACATTGCTTTTATGCTGTGACAAATACACAACAGACAGTATGTGCAAATTCATATCAAAGAGCTTTTCAGACAGCAGTCTGCTGCTGGTGGCTATATTCCCATAATTGTTCATTTATTGTAAGTCATCATTCAAGCAAAAATACCAAATATTGTTGGATGCCAGATTCTGAAATATCTGCTTTATACCCTCGCCTTTCTTTAATGTACATCTTTGTAATCTAAATATCCTTTAGTAATAAACTGGTGTTTAAACAAAATCTGCAAGTTGAAGACGTTACTTTGGACTCATGAAACTTGCTTTAGGAATAAAGTCAAAATCAGTTAATAATGTGAAAAACTGTGGCTCCAAAAAGAATCGTAGGATTTACACATAAACAAAGTCTTTAATATTGGCAGAGTTCATAAGAGAATGAAAGCCTTCAGCATACTCGGGTTTTATATATTATTATCGGATTGTCTTTATCAATAATAATTCTGCCATTGGAACATATAACATTTATTTTGATTCCTGCGCTTGGAAGCATGTCCTTCTTGGGAGAGATATGCCTCCTCTGTGGCTCTGTTTTTAATGAGAGAGAAGATCTCGAATCCCGGGTCCGAGGACAAAGGATATTGCTCACTTTACAGATTATGAAGTCCAGTGAAGCAATGTGATTTGTGTTTTGGGGCATACATAAATAAATTTGACTTGCCATGACTAATACTTTATTATACCGCATGTTACTTAAGTCAACTGTACTGAATACGGGTGATGCGTTCAATAAAAGTCCTTGCTACCACTTCATATACAGTATGTGCAATTAGACATGGCTTTGTAACAGCAACAATAAGCAATTAGAGACTGGCAGGGATCTTCTTATTCACAGCTCCCTCTGAGACGAACAAATCACTGGAAAGAGGGTGAAATAAACACACTCACACGCTGTGTTTAAGTATAAAACAGGGAGAGACAGGCTGTAGTGTATATATGTGGGAGAGAATGACGAGTGTGTGAATCTGCAAGTGTTTCAGTGTTTACTTGTCCAGGAAAGACGTGGAAAGACTCTATGCACATGCAACATTTCTTAACGTCTGAGTGCACGTCTTTCCTCCTTTATATCTGCTAGGTTTTTTAACTTCTGCCTGCTTCCTTAAAGCTGAATCCTTTGATCCATTTGCACATTACAGTCCTTTTACATGTCTAGTGGAGCAATACTGCACATGTGACAATGTTTCATTTAGCCTTTTGTGGCCCTACAAGGAGCAGTGCCATGTTTGCCTCAAGCAATGTCATTGGAAGTAAATGCTATTCACCTCTCTAGAAACCTAAGGGGGTCAACAGTCCAGTTTCAACTATTGATGAATCAGCAGTGGCAATATAACTGCTGAAAACCACTGTGGCATTTAATATGTTTGTGTTGAAAATGTTTCCTTTGATTCCAGTCTGGAATACAACCTGTTAAACCTGTGAAACACTGAAATGAAGTGAGTGTTGGCAAACGAGGTACCAGACAACAAGCAGATACTCAACTGGTTCTTGGAGGCCTGCTCCATCAACAGGGACAGCTCCCCCATGAACTGGCTGCAGAGCTGGTTCTTCTCTGATGCTCCAGACATCATAGTCAACCAGACGGGCTCGGCCACCCGAGGCATGCTGTAGAGGTCACAGATGGTCATCCTGGGGAGGAGGTACAGTGTGGAAGGAACGAAACGGGGAGAGGGCGTGGGGAGAGACAGTGAAAGGGAAGGAGGGAAAGAGGGAGAAAAACAGACAGAGAGAGAACAGACGCATTATTGTCTCACCGGGTAAACAAAAGAGATTTCAGTTCACAGAGCTTCGCTGTCTACACTGAGGCCATGGGAGACCCTGGTTGTGTGCGCATTTGCAACAGTCCAACGCATGTGCGTGCGTGCGCGCATTCAAACACACCCACAACTCTGTCTCTTGCTCATTACGTGTGTGTGCCTGCGCGCGCGTTTGAGTATATCTTTCTGTATGCGGCTCAGCTGAGGCATTTGTCCATTGAGGAGCGCTGGAGTTTCCATGGGACGTGGGGTGTGCTGGTGAGCATGTCTCGGCTGGGGGCCAAGCTTTGACACAGGGGCAGAGGGAAATCTCTGCAGCCTGAGAAACATGAGGAAGCAGGCATTTTCAAATGATTACTTAAACATGGAGTAAAGGCATCCACGGCTGCTATTGCCCCGGTTGATCTGTCGCAGTACTTCAGGATCCAGCTGGGATAAAGCCTGGCTTAATTTAGTCATATCAAATATAAGTTAATTCTTGAGGGGGCTAGTTTGGTTTTATAAGGTGTTGGTGGATCCCTGACGAAGCATTAACAAACACTGCACTGAGTGGCTGTAGCAGGGTCCAGCTGGGTTAACCACAGTGGACTTGTAATTAAACAGAACACACCAGCAATGATCCGTCATTTGGTCTATAGCATCAAATAACCGATCGATGCCTCAGTCATTCCTGTATGAAAAACAGGGCCGACTTCGCCGTGCCCTTTATTCTACCCTTTTGACCCATGGTGTGTGTGGCGTGCATTCCACTAATGAAAGCCCCCCAGAGGGCAGAGGTCTGAGCCCCCGCCAGCACTTGATGAGCTTGTCTCAGCCTTTCTGCAGCAGCTGTTCTCAGGTGAACTTTACAGAGGGCAGCTATGATGTGAAATATACTAATGTGTCAGGCTGCAGAGACGGATTTAAATTACCTCATTCAGGAGGGCACAAATGCAAACAGTATGACCTCATAACTTCCTTTTGGGTATGCTGCTGCTTTCATAAGCCAGTTCTTAAGAGGGTCACTGTTCAAAATAGCAGGTTATGATTAGCCCAATTTCAATTGCTAATCAATGGTCTTTTTTTTGGAGGGGAATGTAATTGTTTTCTTCTTTCAAATACTGGGTATGAGGGCTACACTGAAAACTGATACAATTACAAGTCTCTCATGTGCCATCATTTCTACTGGCTTTTCATCTGGTGCAAACATTACCAAAGGTAATACAGAGGTATAAGAGCATGTATTAATTTGTTTTCTTGTCCATGTCTTAAAGAGGGGATTCACTCCGGCATGTTAAAGGTGTTTTGGTTTGCTTATTCCGACTGTAAACCCTAACTAACCCCAGCGGAGGCCGGTGTGACTTTTATGTACGGATGCCTTTGCTAAGTGCGCCGCTTATCTTTGCCAGCATGAGTATGTATGAGTACATGCCCTCCCACCAACTACGTCAAGGCAGCATCAGCATTGAGGAAAGGCATTTCTTAGGGTTTCATTCTGTTATGTTCCATGAAGTCAAAAGCCCTTCATGGCAATGGTGTCTACACTTATATTTAGCTGCAGTCTGAAGGTGAGATTTTACAGACATTTTGTTTTCCCCGGCGCAATGGTGTTCCTCCTGGCACTCGCATGTTATTTACTATTCTGGTGCTCGTGGCCAGTGTCTGCAGCAGATAAGGTTGCCACTCAGGAGGCTTGGGTTGCTGTGGCTGGCTGCCAATAGGCATATGACTGCAGCAATGAGGGGACCTCTGGCAGGGAACTATCACCTAGTGTGTGCGGCAAGTGAAAGTAGACAGGCACGCATGACCACACGCACGTAAGCACGCATGCACATACACAAAAAAATATGCGCGTGTTTTGACAGACATGTCTCACCCATACACCTGTACACACAAACAGTTTTGTACCTGATCAGTACAAATTTACATTCACAGTTGCATATTTAATAGCATCACACAAAGATATTGGAACTGGTTCAAAAGCAGCATCAGCTGTATACACGGACATCCTGCTATGGAGTTGATGGGTAACTGGTAGCTTCTCAAACAGCTATTAAATACAATTCCTCAAACACACCATCCCTGAAGCCAGAACTCCCAGAATGTATTTCATTTTCAATGGAGACATCTCGGGTTTGCTCGAGACAGGTGGGCAAACGTGTGCTCCTCTTACAACATGCATATCATTCATTTTTTGAATACCATTTAACTTGAAGGAACAATATGCGAACATACTGCATGACCAAGGGCAGACACTATTAACATTAGGCTCTACTTACCTGTGAAACAGCGAGTACCCATCAATTATAAATTGCTGCGACACCTCATCACAGTGCACCAGTAACCAGCAGATTCCCTTCACCTTTGCTATCTTCAGATCCCATGAACTCAACTTGATATTTTGAAACACTAAATGCTTGCTGACAGTCGACAGGAAGCTTATGCTAACACAACCCTTCCTCTCTTTTTTTGTGCGATAAAAAACTAAAAATAAAATATATTCTTGGAAATAGTAAATGCCACGATTGCTCTACTGTAAACCGTGTAAACAGAGGAGGTGCGTGTTCTGTCGACACAGCAGCTGATAAATTCCTCCATGTTGTTGGCAAAAATACATTTACTGTCTGCTCGATATAATTTTAGTTAAGGAAAATGATTCCTGCCCGCTTCAACAAACTATGCTTGAAATGCAAAGTATGTGTAAAATACCT
Source organism: Dactylopterus volitans (assembly GCA_901007715.1). Taxonomy (NCBI): domain Eukaryota; kingdom Metazoa; phylum Chordata; class Actinopteri; order Syngnathiformes; family Dactylopteridae; genus Dactylopterus; species Dactylopterus volitans. Next base: position 4,989 of record CAAKHG010014588.1, read on the forward strand.
CTCAGGTCATTCAAGCTGCCCAAATGTTGTGCTATAACACGCAAGAGAGTAATTATAGTCTCTTGCTTTGAGGAACTTTCAGACATCGCCACTTGTGTGTGGAATCCAAAGAAAGAATAAGCAATGGATAAAAATGAACGTTGTGCTGCTGAAAGTATGCTTCATTTTGGGATTTCAGGCTTTATTTTAGGACTATTACTATTTCTGGCGAGTCATTTACTTTAAAATGAGTGATAAGCTTGGTCCTGTTCTTTTTTGTCCTCCTCCCTGGTATGGTGGTTTTCCCCGTCTCCTACACAGAAATATTCTTTATCTCAGATTCTGCTTTCTTCTGATCTTTGAGGAATTTCGTGAGCTCATATCCTCCTAGATTTCTTTCGTATCAGTTTTGTGGCTCTGAGACAACTGGAACGTACAGCGTGTGTTTGCCGAAACTACTTTCGGGGCGTTGTCATTCATCAGTATGCACATTGTTATCATTATCGTTACAGTTCTTGGTGGGGATGATCCTTTCATCATCTCCAGAGTCTCCATGCTGTCAAAACCCAACTATCCAGAGAATGTGTGTTTAGCCACAGTGGATACAATCAGAATGACACCCTGACCTTGAGTTTTGGTGCCATTTGCCAGTCTGAAGTGAAATAATATTTTAATGCTACTTGTCTGTGTCATGGTGAGTGAGTGAGAGCTGTTGCCACACCTGAACTCATTGAGTCCATCCACCATCCGGCTGTAGGCCAAGGCCCTCTGGTTGGCATCAGCTGACCGCCGACTCATCTTCATGGCCTTGAGAGTGACACAAGAGACACGCACTTTAAAAACAAAAACATGGCACTGGAGCTGACAAAACAAAATGAGGAAAGGTAGAGCGCGGGCAACGAGACGGAGACAAAGGTAAAACTGTGGGTGTTCCACGCTGCCAAAACCAAATGCCAGTACACAAAACCACAAATATACAGGGCATGACCGTTGATCAGCAGGTCTGACAGCTTATTTGTTCATTACAACAGCACAGGGTGCAAGCTTTGCATTTGGGCTCTATTAATATCTTGCTGCTGAATAGATTTCACTGCTAAGCTTATCTCAATCAGGGAAGTTATCAAGAATACACAAGCAGGCTAGCTGTGATCTTCCATTGAAACACACAGAGAGAAAGTAATTCTTAGCACAAACACTATTGGTCTAGGAGTAAAGAAAAATCAATATATAAAAGCAGAATCAACAAAAAGCCGTATTCTTGACAAATGCGACATGTGGCAGCTTGACAGTCGTGTTAATTCACCTGTTCAATGGCACTCTTGAGTTTGTTCATGTGGCTTTCAAAAAGGGGGAAGTGCGAGAAAAAGAAATCCTGGAAGCGGTTGTTCTCCTCAGGGTTGGTGGACAGCATGAAGATGACCCCAATTGCAATCTTCTTCTTCCGTGCAACGCCAAGGTTTGGTCCCCCACTTTCATCGGACATGTTGAAGCTTTCCTCCACTGACCTGATCAGGATGAGGAACGGAGGGAGTTCACCGCAGAGCAGAGACAGAAGCACTGCAGCTTTTATGAGCTTGAAATAAGCATCCTTTACATCTTTACTTGGCATAAATGTAACTGTAGTACTTTTTCCTATGAAGATTATTTGGGTTTTATACTACATTCAACACCATCTTATGTTATGTTGAAGCGACCATTTAGAACACCGTTTATGGATTACTCTTAACTATTGCTTAGTTACAGCTGGTAAACACAATGGTATGGAACTTTTGGACTGGAGTGCCTGGCAGATTAGTGCACTCAGAGGCTGACAGCTGCGTTTACACCGACGGACCAAAACAGCATCCTGTCTAGTCATAGCGCTCACTCTGTGTGTGTGTGTGTGTGCGTGTGTGTATGCGTGTGTGTGTGTGTGCGCGTGCGTGTGAGAGTGAGTGAGTAGCTATTAGTGCATAGCAGCACTGTGTGTCATTTTCCCAGCTGGACTCCGAGGAAGTCCTAGCAGGTTTAACTTTACAAAAGCTCGTGGCTCGTGTGTGTGTGTGTGTGTGTGTGTGTGTGTGTGTGTGTGTGTGCGTGCGTGCGTGCGTGCGTGCGTGCGTGCGTGCGTGCGTGCGTGCGTGCGTGCGTGCGTGCGTGCGTAATTGACTCATTTCTGCATGCACAGACAACATCTGCCTGTTTCTGTCCTTGTATAAACTGTGTAAATGCGTCTGTACGTGCGTCTGACAAGCATCGGTGCATGATTGCATTTGTCTCACCATCGGGGAAAGACGCCATTCTCCAAGCTGGTGGTTTGGCTGCGAAGCCATCGCCGCTGGTAGCTGGACGCACAGCTGCTGGTCAAGGAGGAGCCAGGAGATGGAAAGGGAGTGATCAACAGGCTGCTCAGAGATGCTGCAGGGAGGGACGGGTAGAGGATAGAAAAGAGGGGAACAGATGTAGATTGAGAATTTAAGAAAGCAATTATAGGAGAACAGATGTAGATTGAGAATTTAAGAAAGCAATTATAGGAGAACAGAAGGGAGAAGGGCAGAGATGGAGGGTTCGGTGGGTGGGAGACAAGAAAAGGGGCAAGAGTGAGTCAGATACTGAGAGCACAGGGTTTATCTGTCTTGGCGGCAAATCCAAATTCTCGCGCATGCACACGCGCGCAAAATAAAACAGAAATCTTGCGGACAATAACTGAGACAATGAAATACACTTGACAAGGCGTTTACAGGACACGGAACAAAGTTTCACAAACAGCAGATCTTTCATCTTTCCCTCCCTCACAGCTTTTATTACTGGTAAGCTTGCCAACCGTCACATGCTGCTGTTGTTGGGACAACCTGGCTTTACACCAGACTGGCACAACCATACCAGCACGCACATGCACGCACGCACGCAAGCGCACGCAGGCTACAAGGTATGATCATAGGGTTATTTAAAGCACAAGGAGAGGCAATGATCAACTAAAGTCATATAAATGATTCATACTATGTGTGATCCAAGTTAGCTAACTTCAGGAGAGGAGTGAATCCGTGTGGGTGTTAAGTGAATGGGGACAACTGCAGGGGAGTTGAAGATGTGGTGAGATAACTGTAGTAAATGAGGAGCGAGATACAGAGGGGTGTGTGTGTGTGTGTGTCTGATTTAGCACTCCAGCTTAACCGCGGTGGGGAGGTGGAGACAGCGGAGATGAGAGGGCAAGGCTTGAATTAGAAGCTCATTTACTAGTAGCAGGTTTTGAGAGCCACTATATATAATCCTTTGCATGTGATGCGGGTTTGAGCCGAAAGCATAATTCCCTTCATACCAGCCATGCCAGTGGGACATGGTGATGTTTGTAGAGGAGCAGGGTGGGTCACTGGTTAGTTTCCATTACAGAAGGTTTTCCAGACAGTAGAGGCTTTGTGAGCACCACTGGAACTCTTTCACGCATGCATCATGATCCTTCTGAGTTTGAGTCACAGTGCTTAATTTATTTTTATTTTTTTAATTAAAGCATGAGCATATTTTAGCTTTGTCAGTTGTTCTATCTAAGACCATCAGGCTGTTTTCATGCGTGTCTGCATACCGCATAAGTGAATTTGCAGCTTAAGCATCACAGGTTAAATAGGGCAGTGCTTGTGTAACTGTACATGCTCTTGACCTCAAACAGCAAAGTTAAAGCGGGTCAACCACTCTGACACAGGAAGTGCTCGAAACGTGTCTCGCTGATTGTGTTTTGAGCAAAATCAAACACAAGACAGAGATTAAATACATTCGTGGGCGCTGTTTGGGTGGTTTGAGGCAACAAAAAAAAAAAAAAAAGTGACGCAAGCGCAACAGTCGAATAATTTCCTGACGTCTTTCGTCTTAGTGAGAGTAAATGTAAAGGCTGACATTGAGTGTAGGTCAATCCAAGCTTTGACTCAAAGTCTCATTAACCTACCTGACCTGGCGATGCCGCTGTCCCTCTCGTCGTACAGCCCTCTGCCAGGCATGTCCATGGGGTGACTGTGGCCTGAAGGAAAGAATGTGTTAAGACGGAGATGGGAGAGGTGGGTTAAGAGAGGACAGAGGGAGACAAAGGAGAAAGAGAAAAGGCGGAAGGAGAGCGAAACAAGAGAAACAGACAAAGAGAAACAAACAGTATAGTGAAGGGAATGAGAGGGATGAGAGAAAAAAAATACAAAATCCGTGAGAGACCAAATATAAATCAACATAATGGAAAATCAAACATGCTGAGGATGCTTGTCAGAGCCCGATAGTTGCTCTTCTAATCTCCAAACAGACGCAGAGGTCCTTCCCCTATTATCTTTAATTTACGGTAATATAATGTATCTAATCCCTCACATCCTCAGCATTCATGCCTGGCCGAGCAATAGCAAGACAATCTCGATTTGTCCAAGAAGAACTTGCAATTCATTATTTCTACTACGACTCGGTGCTGCAGTCAATAACACCCAGTCGGACTTTTTTTTTTTTTTTCCCCAGTAACAGCAATTTCTTTTACAGAGTTTTTCTTGCGTCTGCTTGGCCAGTGGCTGCATTATCTAGTGCAATACTTCCCAATGTACAAACAGTAAAAAATAAAGTTGAAAATATTTTTTAAAAAAAACTAAAAAAAAAAAAAAACAACTTTTGTGTATTCAAAGAAAGGGCACCTTTATTAGACTACAAAGCTGCGACTCTTGCACGCTGAGTCGCTACATGGAGCAAGTGCTTTCTATAAAGTCCATACACAAGCAGGTGATGTATGGATTTCTACAGTGAAACGGCCGCCACTGATCGATTCTCATGCAGTTAGTGCACCTAGTTTTCTAACACCTAAACCGGGAAGTGTCACAAGCAACACAGATGTGGCATCAACTGTTGTAACTGGCCACTGCTCACTGATTCTCTCAGTCAATCCCCACAGCAGCTGCCACAGCTTTGATATGACGTTGCACCACAGGCACCATAATATCAGTGAGCCGTCTGTTTGCATGTTCTCAAATGTCCTTCTCGTCAACAAATGTCAATGCTGCGCACAGCAGAGAGGTGTGAAATCCGCAAATGTAGCATTCCATTATGCGGTTGAAAGAATAGTTCAGGTTGAGATGATGAATGAGTGAGTCAGTACGAGCTTTCATAATGCAAATAGTTGTAAGTGTTTGTGTATTTCTGTGGCACATTGTGCTTTGTTTGTCTTTTCCATCATAGCAGTTGGAGCGCAGGCTGCTAATGTTCATGATCCGCCTGCTGCACTCAAAGTTGCGCTCTTTGAGAGTTTGGTTTTGTAGGGTAAAGTAAGTAAAAACAGGCTACAGTCGTTGGAGCTATCTGGTCTGTTCTGGTAAATGCTCTCAGAGAAAAAAAAACGGGATAGAGATCAGCGTGAACAGCAGCATTATCTGCTGTGGCTAGAGAGCACCAAGTTGAAACCAGCTTACTGGGAAAGTTCTCGATTTCATTATTGTGCAATGACATAGGCAGGTTTTGAAGCAACATTTCCTGTCACCGCTTGCAGAGGGTGGTATATGACTAGTATAAAAACAAATACTCATGTCACATAGGTTCTAGGCTGAAAATGAAACGCATCCTTGAAGGGATGGCATTTTACGTGGTGGGATTATGACTGCAACATTATTGATTTAAACAAATCAGCAATGTTCAGTTCAGCAGAGCTCGGGAAATAATGAGTAACTTTTTTTCCTTTCCTTCAATAACTGCTATCAGGGTGTCCTTGAACAAGTCATTTAACCAGCAGCTGCTTCAGCAGCTCAGTGTCCCACAACATCCCACTGGGTAAAAGTGCAAAAGTGTATGGACGTAAGCGAGGATGCTCACGATGCACTTATAAAAAAAGAAAAAGAAAGCTTAAAATACAACTGCATACAAATTCATAGAATACTGGGGGATGTGGTCAAAGTTGATGCTTAAATTGCACACAGAGCTTAAAATCATTGCCCGTATATTAGAGGCAATATCAAAGTCATCAGGTTAGTGAACGGTTGTGAATGAAGTTCAGAGAGGAGCGGAGGAAAAGCTACTGAAAACTCTAGAACTAGAACTACAGTCACCATCACCTGTGAGCACCCATGCACACCATTTCAGGTCAGATAGTGGTAGCAGATGAATTTGATGATTTCTTTGAGAAGATGCTGTCTTATGTGACAGCACCTTGGGCAAAATAAAGCGAAGGGAGGGTTGTTGTTTTTTTTTCAAAGCCCTACGATTCCCTCTGATGGCAACTTCCCAGGCAATTTAAACTGAGTATTCATTAAAAAAAAAGTCACATCTTAAAAAAGGTGGCAGTTGTCATGAAGCAGGACAAATAACTGCATTTCCACAGATATTTGATGCCACCTGGATTTTAACACAAATAGTCTCAACTTGACTAATTATTCCAATTAAAGACAGCCCTCCTCCCAGTGATTATTTCTGCAGCTACTATCTGACCCAAACTATTTGAAAACATGCCGTGATATTTCATGCTAGGACCACTGTTACCATCTCTATTGCAAAAATATCGCCACACAGGCATGCAGCCATTGAGAGCCGAGGCCTCTGCAATCGCATCTACAGCCTACACAAAGCACATGCGACTGGCATATGTCATCATCGCCAGTTTTCAGCGCCAACCTGAAAAGAAAGATGCACTTTTGATGAGACGCAGAGGGCCCTGCTCAGAGAAGGCCCGCCGAGGGCTGCAGAGTTGAGAAAATCCTGCGCAGCACAAAACAAAAAACATGGAACGGAGAAGAGGGACGAGGAAGAGAAGGAGGAAGAGAAGGAGGAGGAGGGGACAAAAGACAAAAAAAAACAAACAAACATATGAACCATGGTTAGTGAATGAATAAGGAGAAAGAGTTGTCAGTCTCCTGTCATTAGACCAAACAACTATGTTACCAGAGGGTTTTTTTTGTAGTCTGGAATGAAATAACGACCATGTTCTGTCGGTCAGACACCAGCGTATCACACAGGAAGAACGGCATCACTCACAGAAATTACAGCTTATCAAATGAATCAAGTATGATAGGTTTTACATCTTTGATATGTGCAATGTTTGTCTTTTCTGTGAGGATGCCAGAGAAAATAGACAAAAGCACAGACTTTGCCAACAGTTCTTTGCACTCTTCTTGCAATGGGAGCAGTTACTACTCTACGCCCACTTATCTGAATCTCAAAAACTGATAATAGAGACTCAACATCAGTAGTAAGTACAGCTATTATGAGGTTCAAGGAAGCAACATGTTTAATAAGAGATATATTTTCTGAGATATTGTATACCTGCAAAGCCGATTTGAAAGTGTTACATCTTAGTGTAGGGGAGCAGTCAGGGAGAACTTATGGGATACTCCACCCAGCCCAGTTTACATTCAAACAGCAGTGTTAAAGGATCATAAAAAAGAAAACTTAAATCTGCTAGAACCTTGACTGCCTGCAGAAGATTAATCTATGTACAAAAACATGAGGCAAAAAGGAATAATTCAAGTTGCATTAGGCCTTAAAATGCAATGTTTATCAATAATTAGCAATACCAAAAATCAGTGTTTTATAGTATTAAATATTCTTGCATTCGTGTTTTCTGAAATACCGTCAAAAGCACTGAGAGGCACTGAGGCAAAAGTAGAAACTGATTCCCAGTGCATCACAAAAACGCACACGAAAACACGTTACATGTACATAATCCAAACAAAATTACGTTTACCATAATCCAATATGCGTCTCACTGAATATTAAGTCATACAAGTTATGTCAAGAAGTAAGACCCTGCTGTGTGCATTTGGTTATGATCAAATGGGAAGAAAATAAAAGTTTCCTCCTTTTTCTGCTTATACGTAATTCGTAGGTGAACTGACAGGAAACTGTCAGTCTATCACTGGTGGCTAAAGGAGGCTTGCCGTGGTACTGGGATGCTGCGGTTACCTATATTTCCTAGAAGACTGTGAGCCCCGCTGTTTTGATCAGGTTTTAGAGTGTTGCTGTCCTGTCCAATGAACTCTAGGCTGTCCTGTAACCTGTGTGACAGAAAGCAGAAACCAGCAATCATAATGAGTTAATTTTAGGATATGAAGTCCAAATAAAATTGTAAAATATTTGAAAAAAAATTAGGATCAAAAGACATTTTTAAAATGTAGTAAATACAGACTATAGTGATTGATAATCTACCACTGGAATCAGCTGGAAAAAAAAGTGAAGACAGACACCAAGAAACAGTAGCCTACTTAGACATCGTATACAAGGTTTGTGCAAGTTCAAACAAGCTGAAGTCAAAACTTTCTATGACTATTACGAATGTATGAATGCAATTTGAGACCTATTTCGCAACCACACTGGCAAAAGGATTAAAAGGAAAATCTGAGTTGCAGATTGTTTGTGTTGGCACAAACAATGTCCCGAGTTTGCTTAGCGCAGTCGCAGGAGTCACCGTTGCATGGGTCATGCAAAAGGTCAGATTTTGGTGATTAAAAGTAAAAGCAATTCTATAGAAGGCGATGTTAACTTTATGATCCAATCAATTCTTAAATCAAAACTGTGGTTGAAAACAGTGGGTTTTAGGCTTTTTAAGGTCCTGGACACCCTGCATATGGGCCATATTAAGACAGAGGGGAAGAGAAAAAGATGAAATGAGAGCTTATCTGCACTGTCATTTAAATCAGAGTGAAAAATCTGTGTGTGTGTGTGTGTGTGTGTGTGAGACCGTGAGCGTGTGTTTGTGATATCTAAAGGC